>JAPFFP010013209.1:0-16997 GCA_026153255.1 Solanum medicagineum
TTGGGTCGTTTGCTTGGGCAGAGACGTCGTTAGCATCATCATTATCTCATTTAGATCCTCAAACAAATCAACGTGAGCAAGAAGTTCAAAAATTAATTTATTCTCAAAGTATTGCAAATCAACTGCTGGATGTATTTACTAACCATTCATGAGTTATCGAATTGTGCATCTCAGCTACTAATGCTCAAGTTCGAGTTGATGTCCCAATAGGACAACTCGTCAAGGCAAATTTTGAGTCTATGCCACGCTTAAAACGTGGAAGACTAATTTATTACAAGGATAAAAATCCTCAAAAAAGAAAAAGGATAAATGATCAAGATGACCATAATATGGAGGTAATTACTCAAGAAGAGCCCCGGGAAATAACAACGATGATACCTTCGAGGAGATTCAAGTACCCGAAAATGATGAAAATAAAAAAATCTCAATAAATTATGTTACAACGAGAAAAAGATAGAATCAAAATAATATTGTGATTGATCATATTTTTTACTATGATGTTGCTATTGAAATAATGCAACAAGATGAGGATTAGAAATCAAAATCTGTTAATAAATGTAGGTAGAGAAATGATTGGTCAAAGTGAAAGAAAGCAATTCAAATAGTATTAGCTCCACTTGAAGAAAATAAAATTTTCGGACCAATAGTTTGAACACTTAAAGGTGTCAAGCCAGTAGGTTACAAATGAATTTTCGTGCAAAAACACAATGAAAATGGTAAAGTTGTAAGATATAAAGCACGACTTGTGGCACAAGAATTTTCGCAAAGTCCTAGTACTCATTATGAGGAGACATATTCTCCGTGGTAGATGCAATTTATTACAACCCAAGCCTAACGCTTAGTTGTAACACGTAAATGTGGAACTCGAAGGCACCCCATCTGAGCCTCTTAGCATATCATAAGCATACATAGGGTAATAAATTATAAATCATGATTAAAGTGAAGAAAATTAGGTCTCAAATCAAGTTAAACATAGAAATCAAGAATCTTCCCGTTAAAGGGAATTGCATTAACTTTGTCCAAAACATACCTCTACTGGTCTAGATATTGGTAGGGACTAGAACATGACATTAGTTCACCATCAAGATAAGAAAGAAAGTACAAGAATGTATCAACTTAACAACATAGAATAAAAGTAAAGGCTTGTTCCCGAAGCATGGGAACTCAACAAGTCTTCAAGTATAGAGTTTGAATCTAGCCATACTAGTGAGGAGTAGTATCGTCATCCACCCCTACATTGTGATATGATGTAGAAAAAATATATGTGTTAGAATATTGGACTATACAAAGTATGTAGACATGCAATGCATAAGAAAATTTTACATAATAATAAACAATATGCATAATCATATCATGAAAATAGGTACAAGAGATGATGAATGATCAATGTATCTTTAAAATCATGAATGAAAGCATAATAGAAAAATTCAAATCATAATATACATACATATGTGGGAATAGGACCATAACTGACAAAAAGACTATGCAGACTATCACATGGAATCCCGATGATGCCTTTACATCGGAGAAGGAGGAGTCTACTTGCTAAGGTAGAACTCTACCCCACATAATGGGTATCATGAATATGATTCTACATGTGGATATACTAGCTAAGACATATAGGCACTTAATTTTATGGTGACATATAGTTCTGTGACTTAAGACTTCATACAAGGACCCCTTGGGTCGATCGCCCACCTTAAGCCTCATTTGATGATAAGTCAACCCCCATGAAATATATAGACATACAATATAATAATCAATGTTATAATTCATAAATCATGGTGATCAAAATCATAACTTGTAAAGTAGGTATCATAATCAAGTAAATCAATTTAAATTGTAATAATAACCCATCTACCTAACTTGCATGAAATATGGGTAAATTTTTTCAACTTGTCAACTTTGGATAAAAATAGGGTCTTGAATCACCCTTCATAATTATGAATCATGATCATACTTGTATACTTGAATTTCTTATTCATAAGTCATAGCATAGAAGAGAATGTAAACCATGGGTTCATGGACAATTGAATTTAAGATCATGAAATTAAGTAAAATTCATGTAACATCATACAATTTGAAATCAAATTAAATCATAATTAAGAGAACCCTTATTACTTCTGTAAGCACAAATTAACATGTAATTGAAATTTATTGAGAATCTATTGAAAATCATGTAATTCATATAAATTGTGATAATTAAAATATAATAGTTTCACGATCCAAGCCTGGGGCCTAGGTATGAAACGGAAAATAGGGACCCGAGGAGACATCAAAACAAGCCTCTTAAGCATGCATAGCGCATCGTTGGTTGCGAAAGTATAATTACACAACAAGCACATAATTCTAGGGGAAACAGGACTTTGGATTCAAGCTATGAGGATATTATAGGGAAGAGGATTCGCATGATATCATAGCAAATAAAGTCTAAGGAACAGCTAAGTATGATTCACACTATGGAGAGAAATAGGGGCTTAAGACTTTCATCTCATCTTAACAACAAGTATCGACACATAGAAGGAAACAAGGACTAAGGGAAGTCTTTAATAGTTACATAAACATATTAGGAGTCAAGCTCATGACATACATATCCATATCCAAAAACACCTCTGATATAAGTTTACAAGGGCCAAGACATCTCCCCAGCTCACCCTTAAAAGATAAATATCCACAAATAGATAAGTCTTAATAAAAGGATGAAAGTAACTGGATATTATCCCCAAAATGGAGGACTCACCAAAAGCAATTTTCAATCAATTCGCCTAACCACGTGGAGGAGGAGGATGAATAAGAGTTTTGGTCCCTACATGGTTACATCATGTAGGTAAAAGTATGCATTAGTACTTGAAATGTACTAAGTATGCGAGGTTCAATGTAACAAGGAACATAAGCCATAATTAAATAATTTGTGTAATCATAATCAATGGATATAATATTAATATGACATGTATGATCAATGCTTAAGTCAAAACATGCATAGAGATAATCTAACTTTCATAATATATCATACATATGTGGGAGGAGACCTCAACCAACATATAAGACCAAGCGAGATACTACTTAAAATTTTGATGTTGCCTTCAAATTGAAAAAAGAGAGGTCTACTTACCAAGGTTGATCATACCCCACCTTGGTGGGTAACCTTTCCTAGTTGGATTCACTAGTAAAAGCCTATTTGGGGAAATGTCATGAACCTATAGTGGCACATACTTAAGAGAACAAGACTTTATATAAGGGTCCCTTGGGTCGAGAACTCACCTTAAGCCTCTTTCAGTGCTAATTCTAGTTCCACAGAGTACTTAACATAATCATAAGTGTAATCATAACTTGAATAACTTTTGTAAAAATATATCAACATGGTAAGAGTATCTCATTCATGAATGTGACCCATTCAATTGAGTATTAGCTTATACGTGAGGGTAAAATACTTATCATACTTAACCCCTTCATGTAGGCAATATCTATTCACAAGAGAGTAGAAATATATCATAAGGACTCAAAATCTTGATTATAAATCATAGGAACCTTTCATGAGTTCAATACATGCTTAGGAGCTCATAATTCATTATAACATGCTTGTCTTGTCATTCATGCTCATAATTCATTATAGCATGCTTATCTTGCCATTCATGCAATAATCTTTCATCAATATAAGAATCTTTGTCATATAAATTTAGTCAAATTTGGCGGGTGTATGCAATTAGACTTACAAATCATAAAATACAAGAGTAATGGACATGGATTAAATAAACATGATCGTTAGAAAAACATTCAAAAAATCCACCAACATGATAGCAAAAACTCTAGTTTAGGTGTCATGAAATACATCTTAAAAATGCATGATCTTCCACAGTTTTCATCATAGGGTACTCTTGAATAGATGTTCATGCATAATCTAACCAATACTTGATAGAATCAAACTTAAATCATTTTCATAATGCATAATAGGAATTACTCATGAAGAATCACATCATGAAATCATGAAATTTCACAAAAATGAAGAGTTGGGGTCCATGGTGGAAGAACCCATGGATGAATACCCACGTACCTCAAATTTAGAATTTCTTGAAAAAAAAACTTGAAGAATACTTGGGGCTTGACTTGAATTCTTGAATCCAAAAAGAGTTCTTTAGAGTCTTGAATTTAATCAAGGGATTTGATGAAGATTAGTGTTGTTTTTAGGAGAGCTTTGAGATATTTAGGGCTTAGAATGACTGAATAATAAAGGTCTCCTGTCTATATGAGTGTTGGGTTATTACCCAATTGTCCTCAGCTAAAACAGAGAAAGTTTAAAAAATTTTATACTACGGTGAACCAAATTCGCGATGCAGACTTGTTCCCGTCAAGGTCATTTTTTCACAAATTTTAGTTTTTTCCTGTTTCGTCCTAAGAGTGAGTTTAGGTCATTTTTGTACTATGGGAAACCAAATTCGCACGTGGAGTAGTCGCATACTATTTTGGTTAATCACAGATCATCTGAAAAATTATTTTTTGACACGTGTGACCTAAAAATCGAATTTCACCTCTTTCCTACACAATTTTATCTTTTGAAAAAGAATATGAAGTCAAATTTGCAAAATAACTTTATGATTATCAAGAAATACACTATATAACTTTTGAGTCGCGTGAGAGGTATTACAATATCTCCTTCTTGGGAATATTTTATCCTTGAATCTAGGGGAAGCATACTTAAAAGAGTGATTAGACAACTTTCAGACCATATGAATGCATCAATGCAACTTAAATATTATTTTTATGAAAATTTTAATATGCATTAAAAATAATCAAAATATGTCACTTATGAGTATGTCTGCATGCAACATGACATAGAAGGGCTGAAGTATAAACCTTAACACCATAGATAGAATTAATTTATTACTTTAGGCTTGAGTAGAGTGGAATAGGTAGAGATATCTCTTCTTCATGTCTGCTTCGACTTCAGAGGTGGCACTTTCAACTTGTTGAATCCTCTAAAGGACTTTGGCGGATGCCACATCTTTGTTTCTCAACCTCTTCAGTTATCTATCTAATATTTCCATCAAAACTTCCTCATAAGTCAAGATATCTTCCATAATTCCCACAACCTCCTAAGGCACTATAGAGCTTGGGTCACCTACATTCTTTCTCAACATTGGTACATCGAAAATTGGATGAACCATACTCATCTCCATGGGAAACTCCCATTCATAATCAACCTTACCAATTCTCCTCAAGATTCTATATAGCCCTACATACCTTGGGCTCAATTTGCCTTTCTTGTCAAATCAAACAATACCCTTCATGGGTGAACATTCAAATACACCCAATCATCTACACCAAACTCAAGGTCTCTTCTCCTCACACTGGAGTAGGAATTTTACCTACTTTGAGTCGTCTTCAATCTTTTCGTATCAACCTTATCTTCTCCAAAGTTTTCATAACTAAATTCGGACCAAATAAAGTCATTTCCCCACATCAAACCACTCAATCGAGGATTTACACCGTTTACGATATAGATCTTCAAAGGGAGCCATTCCAATGCTAGAGTGATAGCTATTGTTGTAAGCAAAGTCAATAAGTGGATGTTCATCCCAACTACCCTTAAAGTCCAAAACACAAACCCTAAGCATATCCTCAAGAGTTTTAATGGTTCTTTTTTCTTGACTATTCATTTGTGGGTGACTAACCGTGCAAAGCTTGACTTTGGTACCAAGACTTCTTTGGAAGGATCTCCAAAAGTGTGAAGTAAATTGAGCACCATAATCCGAATAATAACCAATGGAACTCTATGCAATCTAACCAACTTAACATAATCTTTGGCACCATGAATTGTCTTAACCGGTAGGAAGAGCTGATTTTTTCATTCTATCAACAATAACTCATATGGAATTAAAATGCCTCTAGTTAGAGGCAAGCTAATCACAAAATCTATGTTGATTTCTTCCCATTTCCAAGTAGGAATCTTTGTGTCTTGGGCTAGGCCACTCAGCCTTTGGTGTTCGACTTTGACTTGTTTGTAATTGTGCCAATCAGCTATAAACATGTCAATATCTCTTTTTATACCACCTCACCAATACATTTCTCTCAATATATATGAATTATGTGCCTCTTCCAAAAATCAAATTCCTCAACCCATTGATGTGCTGTCAAAATACAACACTTTTAATGGTTACAACTTAGAATTTTGTATGTTCTCAATGCAATGTTAGTAGATTTAATATTTTTTAATGTTTGTTTTGGAAGATTACAGGGTTGGCACACTTTTTGGGCAAAGTGTACAGATTTTGCTAAAGTAGAGGTTTCACGAGACCTTTTATGGGCTGTAGAGAATTCTATGGGCCATAGATATGATTTCATGTAAAATTCCAGTGAAGGCTGATTTTCTGAAGTTAAGTCTACAAACATGAAGATGAGTTGTAAAGTTGGTGTCATGCCTTGAGGATCAGAAAGTGGGGAGTTGCTGAAAAGTCATCTGATGAAAGCCCCTACGAGCTGTAGAACTTTATATGGGCTGTAAAAGGGTGTCATAGAAGTCAGCCCAAGATTTGAAGGACTAATCCATGAAAGCCCGACTACGGGCCGTAAAAATTATACAACCTATAGATGCTCCCGTAGAATCGTCCCAGTTATTCTATTCCATTTTGGTTTTGTATTTTAAACACTATAAATAGATTTTTAGGTTATTTTGTTTTATAGAGAATAGTAAAGGAATGTAATAGAATAGTACAGAGCTTGAGAGAAACACTTGTGAAACTTTATTTTGTCTTTTAATTACAATTTTGTTCTTCTTGGTGAAGAGTTTGGATTTCTTGTGTTTAATTCTCTTGTGTAAGTGCTCAATTATGTTATTCAAATTCATAAATCTTGCATCTATACTGATCATGAGTAGCTAAATCCACAACTAGGATTGTGGGAACCATGAAAAACTAACAAGGTAAAACTACAAAATTCTTTATTCTTGAAAAGTGTGCATTTAATTCTCTTATGTTTAAATGCGTTTTAACGGGACCAACGTTAGAACTCACCTAGTTTATTGACTAGATCAAGGTAGTAATAAATAGGAAAAGAGATTAATTAACAGAACTCGATCAATGTTTCTCATCTAATCAACCAAATGAAACCAAGGGGAGGTTGTACTGGAACAATAGGTAAGGGTTAATAATGTCACACTACAGGGATAGACTAAATCACGTACTGAAATTCACCTCTCGCTTAGGCGAAAGGATTTGGTGAACTTAGCTTACTATTTTACATGCTACACACTGAAAAAGAATTCGATTTTCGATAATACTGAGTTAGGGAATCATGTTGAACACAATATGCTAGTTACTCTTTATACTGATTTAACACTTGTCTTAATTTAGGATTGCTTTTCATAGTTGTTATAAACCTCCCCCTTTGGGGAGATAAGTCGGTTAATCAACTCGAATTACTTTGAATTCTTCTCAGTTTACTATATTCCCTGTGGGATCGACTCTAACCTTGGTTAGGTTATATATCTTGACAACGATCATTTTAGCTTAAAAAATGAGGTGTAACTTAGTCGACGTCAAGATTTTAGAGTTGTTGCCGGGAAATACGGCTAGACTTGTTTAACTTAAGTAGTTTGGGAATTAATCCTTATTTTCCTCATTTTACATTTTCTGTTGTTTTTGTTTTATTTCAGGGTATAGGTGTAGTGTATGCCTAAGAGGCATTCCTTTGACTCCGTTTGACCCAGAGATCTAAAGAAGACTAAGAAGGATGACCTAAGATAATGTAAACAATGTGGAAAATGCAGCTCTGAACCGAAATGAGAATGAGAATACAAATAATGGCAACCCACCTCCTCTTGAGGACATTGATCCATAGCTATGGGACTTCAATGCCAAAGCTTATCAGTGAAACCAATATCGACTGAACCATATGTCTATGGATGTTACCGGAGACATTGTATTATAACCACTACTAAATAACACAAAGTTCGTGGTTTCGAGTGGGTTGCTTCAGATGCTATAGAACTGTGGGTTGTTTGCGAGCCTACCTTCAGAGGATCCGCATAGTCATCTACATAACATTGTCTTTATGTATAAGAGTGTGATGGAAACACAGAATCTGTCTATAGATGTTGTGGAACTTCGTGTCTTCCCATTATCTCTGACAGGCAATGCAACACTATGGCTATCCGAGCTCCCACAAAGTTCGATCACCAGTTGGGTTGAGTTGCAAAAGGCCTTTTTGGAGAGGTACTTCGAGAGATTGAAGAAGCTCAAGATGAATGATCAGATGAACGAAATTGAGCAACTTCCTGGTGACTCGATTTGTACTATATAGGAGTGATTAACAAAGTATTTGAGGAGTGTCTCTGACCACAAAATTGTCGATGATACCTTGGTAGAGATCTTCTACTGTGCCCTGGACAAGAATAATCAAGCATGTGCTAATACCTTCATGGGGGGCATGTTTATAGATCAATCATTTGCAAGGATTGCTAAGAAGTTGGAAATGGTGGTCAAGACAAAACCTGCATGGAGGCAAAGAGCTAGGTCATCTACCAAAAGTTCGTGCGCTGTTAATATTGGTTTGGTGCAAGCTAAATAAATGAGAAGATAATGCAAGAACTTGCCTGAATTTGTACCAGCATAAAGGTGATGATGAAGCAAAAATAGAAACTAGTTAATGCAGCTGTTCATTAGCCTTCCCAAGCACCCATGTATGAGGATCCCTACTATAATGAGGACACTTGCTTCATTGCTGATTAGACGAGGGGTTTATGGACTAATGCCCAAGGGTCCAATTAGGACTATTAGCAGCATGGTCAAGGAAACCAAAGTCGGAACTATAACACAGATAGTGCTTTCAGATACATCAATAGAGGTTACTACAACAGGAGTAAGGGCCAACACAGAGATGCAGATTAGGGTCACAGAGATGGCTACAAAAATGGTCCTTTTATGCTACCACACGATCGTGATAATAGTGCTAGTAGTTCTAGAGTTGAGGAGATGTTCGACCATCTATTGAAGAAGGTGGAGACACAGGATGAGACCTTGAGTGGGATGAAATCTGACATGTTAGCACAAATTAGAAAATTAAGTCTCATTTTGTTACTATCAAATAGCTAGAGCAACAATTTAGCCAAGTGTTAACCCAACTCAGTTAGCGTCAAAGAGGTACACTGCCTAGTAACACAGTTTAGAAGCTAAAGAATGAAGAGCAATGCATGGTGGTTACTACTCGTGATGGCAAGAGTACCATAGATCCTTCCACGCTAGTATAAGATGATGATGTTCGAGAAGAGATAGTTGAGGTCAAGGATACTGATACTGGAGATGATCGTGACAAGGATGGGGTGAGTGATATTGTAGAGGTGCCACAGAAACTAAAGTCCATTCCTAGACTGCCTCCTCCCTTCCCTCAAAGAATCAAAAAGAATGAGGAGGAGGGAAAGTTCAAATACTTTCTCTCTATGCTTAAACAACTCTCCATCAACATCCCTCTCATTGACGCATTGGAGAATATGCCAGGCTATGGGAGTTTATGAAGGACTTGAATAAAAAAGAACCATATTGTGAGTCAGGAGCTCTCCCAAGAGCTTAAATATTGCAGTGCAATTGTTATAAGGACCTTAGTATAAAAGCTAGAAGATACAGACGCTTTTACCATACCATGCACTATTGAAGATGTGGAGTTTGCAAGGGCATTATGTGATCTCAGTGCCAGCACAAATCTAATGACCCTTGCAGTCTTCAAGAAATTTGGATTGGGGGACCCGACTCTAACGAGCATGCGATTATTGATGGTTGATCGCACAGTGAAGAAGCCTATAGGGATACTTATGACGTACTCATCAAAGTTGAGAAATTTATATTCCCCGCAGACTTTATGATCCTAGATTGCAAAATCACTTCGAAGTCTCGATCATCTTGGGAAGACCCTTCCTAGCCACTGGTCGAGCACTAGTGGATATGGAAGCTGGCCAACTCAGATTTAGATTGAATGAAGTAGAAGTTGTCTTCAATGTCTGCCAGTCAATAAAGAGTCCAGATGAGCTTAACAAGGATGTTTGGACACTTAGTGATGTATGAGTAAAGAAGTTGTCCAAGTCATGTCACGATAATAAATCAAGCATTACTTGGGAGGCAGCCCAACATATTTGATGTAGTAGTTGTAGTTGTGTTTTGTTTTTAGCTTTTGGACTTGTAAGTAGTTTAATTTTTCATATTTTGGATGTAATTTTAGATATTGGACTGGTTGCATATAGAGAAACAGTGTGTTCTATGAAAAATGTGCAGCTACCAGACTAAGTCAGCCATCATGGCTTAAAAGGCATAAAAAAGTGCTTATACAATATGGGTCGTATGTAAGTCTACAATCCATACACTATCTCATACAATATTTTCAGTGAGCAACAAGCTATGCACTCTAGTCGACAATCCAATTTTATGGCCCGTACAGAAAATTATGGGCCGTGAATGAAGATCGTGGGCCCTAGGTAAGTTTTCTATTTATTGGCTGACTGTGGAGGTTTATATGACCAACTCTATGAGTCGTACCCTGTTTTACAACTCATAGACTGACCCATGAAACTCTGTCTCCAAAACTATGGTTTGGGCATTCTACGAGACTATGATTCGCGGGCCATAAAATTCTCTACTGCCCATAATCGAGGTTTTATAGAGTCTGGACCCAATAGTTTTGGACCGACCCGGTCAACTTATAAATAGAGGGGTCAAATTATTTTAACCCCATTTTTCTAAAATTACAAATTAAACTCAATAATCCCTACCCTTGTCCTTTTGACCACCGATGACCGACCACCCCCCTTTTTTCGTCCAACTTTTCGACAGCCTTCCGGCAACTCTAGGGTTCCACCTCTTCGATTCCCATTTCAATTTTTACACCTTCGTCATTCAATTTCGTAAGTTCTCATACCTAAAAACCCTTTTAATCACCAAAATTGTGTGATTAAGTTGAAATTGATTGATACGTATGGTTATCCAATGAATGAACCTGTGTATGCCATTATTATGCTTAAAATTGGATTATGAACAATAGGTAAAAATGTTTGAATATGTGTAAAAGCCAGAAAATTATGTGTATGACCTTGTGTGTATGTTTGAATGAGGTGTTTGAAATCCATATGGTCATATATTGTTTGAATTGAATTGACTATGTGCATGAAAATTTGTTGTGTCATGACATGTGTGTGTAACTTGATGCTAAACCATTCAAAATGGAGTTGGTTGGGTTAGGAAAACATGTAAAATGATATTTGGTGGCGTTTATGAAATAATATTCATATAGGGTCGTGGGTGTTTGAGTAAAGTCATATGGGGGGTGTGTGTATTGTTTTGATGCTAAAATTTTTGTTAAAAATGTCATATGGGGTCCGTGTTGATAGGCCTAGAAACTCAAATTACTGGTTTTGAAATTTACGAGCATCTTTTATGGCCTATGGAAACTTCCAC
Source organism: Solanum medicagineum (assembly GCA_026153255.1). Lineage (NCBI taxonomy): Eukaryota > Viridiplantae > Streptophyta > Magnoliopsida > Solanales > Solanaceae > Solanum > Solanum medicagineum. The sequence continues at coordinate 11,433 of JAPFFP010013209.1, forward strand.
AAGCCATAGTTATCCCTCATATGAGAATCTAGAAACTTGAAGTTTTTAAGAACCTATCAGACGAGACTTTCTAAGATTCTACGACTCGTAGACAGGCCTCGTAGATCTTTGCTTGTAAAAGTTTGAACACTGAAACACTTCTATGACTTAGACTACGACTCGTACCCGATCTCATAGAGGCAATGCTAATAAGAAAAATTTGTGAACACCATTTCTACGAGGGATTTCTACGGCTCGTAGGTTGTATTACGGCCTGTAGAAGTGCCTTCATAGTCCCTTCTATGATTAAGTTTGATATAATTCTATTTTTCGTTTCTCAACTTATGAGGCCAATCATGTTTGCCAAATGTCTATGTTTCAGGTACTATAGCTTTTGAGCCAAGACGTGATGAGATCTAAGCCATGCAGAGGAGGCTCGGGGATAAGACCTCAGGGGAGAAAAATGCCTCCAACACTAGTGGATCACTTGAGGAGCTCGGCGTATGACCTGACCCAAATGCTGATAGACCCCAACCATAGGCTGCCTCAAAACTTGGGCAGGCCTAGATCCAGGGTATTGTTTTTCATGCTCACTAGTCTGACGAGGGAGGCAACAACAGTTGCAACTCCAGTTAGATGACTCCGTCCAGAGAGGAGTCAGAGTCAAAAGTTAGGATCCGGTTGGAGACGGAGTCCTCTGCCATACCACCGCAGGTATCACCATCACTACCAGATGCTCTATCCAGCCAGTGATTTGTTGAGGGCATGTGGGATATCAACACAGAGGACATGTAGAGGAATGAGCGGGGCAAACCAGCTTGCTTTATTTTCTAGGAGCCCCGAATCATCTCCTCCAAACTATATAGGGTCCGATCTTCATGACACTATCAGCAGATATAGGCTCCATTAGCTGGCCAAAGCATCTAGGAAGTACTCCCTAACCATAGTTCAGGAGTTTTATGCATCCTATGCTTCCACAATTCTCAGCACTCTTCCCTAGGGGAAGAAGCCTTTCACTCAGTCCAGGTTGACACACACTAGAATAAAGGGCCCATAGGTGTATATTACAGAGACTACCATCCTCCGTATGTTGCTCGGGCCTGAGTTCCCAGCCCCCAAATCCACAGTAGAGTCAGTTTGATGAGATGGGTGATAGTGCAGATTGCTGAGTAGGGCTCGGACCCTATATGGGTAGCCATTTCTTCTAAGGCCATTATGAAGGCCTCTCTTAGTTTCACCGCCAAATTTTAGTGGTCCATTGTGAGGTCACGGATCTGGCCGATGCTTACAGACAACACCTTGACACTGGACTATTCCACTATAGTTGCTACTATCCTGGCTGGCTATGATATCAATTGGGCCAGCCTCATAGCAGAGTAGATTCACGAGGAGGCCTTGAAGAGGTCTACCTCAATCCCTTTTCCATGCCAAGTCCAAATACTATGTCTAGAGTCAAGGGTGAAGAGTCTACATCACTTGGACTCACAAATTAAGGTCCAGCACACTCTGGATCCTAGCCTGATCAAGGCTGAGGATAATTCAGTGGCGCTTTGGCGAGCACCACACCAGCTAACTCAGATGCCTGAGATGTTCGCGATTGAGCCATCTTCTGAGGTTCCACCCATCACCACTACTGTTGCTACTACAAAAGAGAGGCCCGCACTGATCGGATAGATGTGGAAAGGGGGCCCGCTACTACTACTCTTGCCTCACAAGCCAATCCTATACAAACAACACCTGCCGGCATGGTCTATGTGTCAGTGGCGTCCATTCAATCCATTGCACAATGATTGGCCGAGAGTCCCAGTTGATTCATTTACTTCAGAAGATCAGGCCCTGGGTCCGCTAGGCTATTATAGAGTCCAAGGAATACCTGCAGGCATTCACGGTCACTACTATTCAGGATCGACTTACATCCATGGATGCCCGTATCGATGCTTTTGAGTTGTGGGTCCAATAGAGCCTGAGCACAGCACGACCAATAGATATAATAGCCCAATAGATGGAGATCCAGTAGCTCTGGGGCGACCTAACAGAAGTTTTCGCCACACCGGTGGCAATCCCACAGACTGCGTCCCAGTACCGATGGTGGAATTGTTTGCTCCTGAAGAACCCTCAAAGCTTTCCCATGGGAAGAGGCCCCACCTTGATGATGATCCAGATTCAGTAAGGTTGCATACTGGCTGACAAAGGAATAGGAGCCAGTGCTTATCGTGATGCTACCATGGCAAGATGAGGAGTTGAGGCAGGCTTGTGAGCTTGAGAAAGTGAGAGGTGTTGGCCCCTCAAGTCATGGTTCTACCACTGAATAAGCCACAAAGAAGGTTCAAGATGGCCAGACTCATCCAGACATCGGTGCTTAGGTACCCGGGTATGTTATATTTTTTACCTCTGTGCTTTATTTTGCATTTTTAGTGTGCATTGAGGACAAGACACCTCTTTTTTAATAGGGATGTGGGTAGTTGTAAGCCTCAATGAAGTCTGAGTAACCTTGTTTATAACTATCCCAAATTTTGAATTCTAGGTGTTTTCTTGCATGTGTTCCTTTTCTCCATGGATATTTAATTTCTATTTAACAGGGCATGTTTAGGATGTGTAGGTAGTATTGGTAGCATATAGTACTAATATCTATGGCATGTATGTGTCCTTATATTTTTGTATGGAAAATGATACCCACCATAATTTTGTTAGTTAGCCTTGATAGAAACCATGTTTAACTGTGTTGGTAGTGCTTGTACTGATAAGTGAGAACAAACTTGAGATAAAAAACATGATCTGAGAGTCTGTGTTAGTAGTGTAATCAGTGTCATGTGAGTGTGAGCTTACTTTTCTAAATTCATATATCTTGTTACAATTCAGAACTTGCCCTGTTACTTTGACTTAGACAGTAGGTTAGTAGGTTAGGAACGGATCTTACGTCGTTGTTCATAATAGTCCACTTAGCCTAAATGACCAACCAAATGTGTCAAATATCTCTTGATCCTAATATTTGAGCCCTACATGTACCTTTTATTTGTAAAAACCTAAGTTACCTAGCCTTATTAGATGTAAAATCCTATAATTTGCCTTGGACCTTCCTTGAACATTGTGCACCTTGATTGAGGCAAAAAGCCTAAGTTGAGGGTGGATACCAAAACTGGCCCTGGTTCCTAGGTTGGATATTATGCACCTCGACTTAGGCCAAAAGCCTAAGTTAAGGGTGGCTGGTGCAAGGGTAAACACAAAACGAGGGGGAAAACTAGTGGTACATGGGAAAGAAGAAAAAAATGTGTGATGGGTGCAAGAAAAATGAATGATGCCTAATCAATAAGCTGAAAAAGAAAAATGATGTGAAAATAAAAGGTAAATAGCTGAAAAATGAGAATAAGGAACCCAGAAAAGCTCGAAATAAGAGAAACGGAGAATAAGGTGAAAAACAACAGTGTTGGCAGGGCAAAAGTATGAAGAAACACAATGCCAAGGAGGGTCTGTAGTCACTATGTTCCCAAAATATCATACTAAATCCCCTGAGCCTACGTTATAAGCCAATAAAGTCCTAAAGTTATCCTAGTCCGTAGTCAAAGGTCATAATCATAAGTATAGGGACAATATAGTATTGAACATGGTATTTGAATGTCTTTTGTAAGAGTGAGTGATTTTGCATAGTCCCAAGATTATACCAGAAAATATCATCATGGAAGAGATATGAGAATTCTTTTTATGAGGGCACTTGCGCATTGTTAACGCTAGACTAACTCAGTGATTGTGGCTTGTTGATAATTACCTCACTTGTTATAGTTGCACTATCACATGCATTGACCTGTATTAGTTTGCTGGATAGCTATTTGATATGTTTTAAAAAATGGTGTGGATATATGTGCTTATGTTTGATCTGATGTATGCCATTCGATTGAGCCCTGTGTATTACTATGTTGTTTAGTAGAATGAGTATGTCGTTTGAGGACAAGCAACAAGTGTAAGTTGAGAGTATTGATGTGCTGTCAAAATACATCACTTTTGATGCTTAAAACTTGGAATTTTGTGTGTTATCAATGTAATATTAGTAGATTTGATATGCTTTTTATGTTTGGTTTGTACGATTACAAGGTTGGCACAATTTTTGGGCAAAGTGTATAGATTTTGCTGAAGCAGAGGTTTCACCAGACCTTTTACGAGTAATAAAGAATTCTACAAGCTATAGATATGGTTTCAAAAATTTTAGTAAAGGGTGATTTTCTAAAGTTAAGTCTATGAACATGCAGATGAGCAGTAGAAGATTTTACTAGCTGTAGACTTGGAGTCGTGCCCTGAGGATCAGAAAGTGGGGAGTTGCTAAAACGTCATCAAACAAAACCACTTGCAAGCCGTAGAACTTTATATGGTCCATAGAAGGGTGGTGGAGAAGTCAAATCCAGATCTGAAGAAACAATCAAAGAAAGCCCTACTACGGACCGTAAAACATTCTACGGCCCATAGATGCTCCCGTAGAGTCTGCCAACCCAATGATGTTATTTCGTTTTGTTTTTGTATTTTAAACACTATAAATAGGTGTTTTAGGTAATTCTTCATAGGGAACAGTAAAGGAATGTAAGAAAAGACTAGAGAAGAGTAGAGAGCTTGAGACAAACACTTGTGAAACTTTATTTTATCTGTTCATTCCTGTCTTGTTATTCTTGGTGAAAAGTTTAGATTTCTGATTTGACTGAGTTAGAGATGATTAATTTTTCATGTGATCCTTGGCAAAGACTAAATTCACACCTACTATGCCTCTATGGATTATAGGAGTTGCACTCTTAAGTTCCAATTCCCAAATGAACTGGTCCAAGAGTGGAAGGGTGATTCTGTTGCGCCTAAGGGTAAGTTTATTTCCTACCTTAGGGCCAGAAAGCTAATCTCTAAAGGTTATATCTATCACCTCGTGTGAGTCAAGTCTGATGAGATTGAGCCTCCTACTCTTGAGTCAGTCCCGATCGTGAATGAGTTTCCTGAAGTATTTGCTAAGGATCTGCCTGGAGTCCTTCCTGATAGGGAGATTGACTTTCGGATTAATATTCTCCCTGACACTCAACCTATCTCGATTCTACCTTATAGAATGGCCCCCGCTGAGTCGAAAGAATTGAAAGAGCAATTGAAGGATTTGTTAGAGAAGGGCTTCATTCGGCTGAGTATTTCTCCTTGGGGTGCTCCTTTCCTATTCATGCAAAAGAAATATGGGTTTCTCAATATTATAGGCAACTGAACAAGGTCATGATAAAGAATAAATATCCTCTCCCTAGGATAAATGATTTGTTTGAACAACTTCAGGATGCCTCTTTCTTTTCAAAAACCTTAGATTTGGTTACCATCAGGTGAAACTAAGGGAAGATAACATCCCAAAGACAGCCTTTAGGAATTGATATGGCCATTTTGATTTCTTGATCATGTTCTTTGGGTTGACTAATACGCCTGCAGCCTTTATGGATCTGATGAATAAGGTATTCAAACAGTACCTTGATATGTTCGTGATGGTGTTCATCGACGATCTTTTGGTGTATTCGAGACATGAGAAGGAACATGACAAGCACCTCAGAATTGTCCTCCATACTCTCAGAGACCATAAGTAGTATG
>JAPFFP010013220.1:0-16996 GCA_026153255.1 Solanum medicagineum
TCCCAAGAATGACATCAAAATCTACCATGTCTAATTCAACAAGATCACAAGGCAACAACTTATGCAAATTGCAAATAGGACAACTCCTATAAACCTTCCTAGTAACAATAGAGGTACTATTAGGAGTAGACACTTTATATGACTCATGCAATAACTCGGGGTCAACATGGAACATTCTAGCAACAAAAGAGTAACAAAGGAAAGGGTGGCACCCAGATCAATCAAAGCATATACATCAAATTCAAAGATTTTCAATATAACGGTAACAAACGTTGGGAACCTCACCAACCTCTTGCCTCTTATGTAGAGCATAAAACCAATTGTGCCTCGGGGCACCACCTTGAGGACCACCTCTACCCAATGGAACTGCATTTGCACCCCAGCGCTTGCCATAGTTTCTTGGACAATCCACCTTCTTTTGACCAAGTTCCCCACATCAAAGCATGCATTAGAACCCTTCAAGCATGGGCCTCCATGACTCCTTCCACATTTAGGGAACATATCAATAGGATCCCACCACCAACACCTTGAGGCCTAGGGAAGTCATTGGGGAAACCCCTATTAATAGCATGAAAAGGTCCTTGGCCTTGATGAATCTAGTACTCTTTGAAATTTACCCTCAATCCGGGCCCTCTTGGCCTCATGTCCCCTTTTCTTCCTTAAATTCTCCTCCTTCATTTTCCATAGGTCATCAACCGAGATAAGCCCATGTCACTAATTAGCATGGTGGACCAGCATTCTTCACTTACCAAGTCGGAGACCCCTATCATGAAATTATTCATCATAGATCTGGGATCGGCCACCAAATGAGGAGTATAATTTGAAAGTTAATTAAACTTGAGGGCATACTCCCTCACACTCATAGCACCTTATTTCAAGTTCAAGAACTCTACCAACTTAGCTTCCCTAAGCTCAAGAGGGAAAATCGATTAAGGAAAGCCAATATGAACTCTTCCCAAAGCACCACATTACCAGTTCCCTTCTCATGCTTCAATTGATCATACCATATTTGAGCTGCCCCATTAAGTTGGTACGCCGCCATCTCCGCCTTTTCATTCGGCCCAACACCCATGATATTCAAGATCTTGTAGACCTCATCAATGAACTCTTATGGATCTTCCTGCACCTTTGATCTATAGAATACCGGAGGATTCAACCTTATGAAGTCTTTTACTCTAGCTCCCGGGGTAGTAGCATGAGGGGCTTGGGCCCCTTGGTTGACTTGGTTGGCCATAACTTAGGCAAGCATAGTGAGAGCATCCCGGAGCTCACCATTGGTAGGTTTCTCTTCGGGAGTTTGGGCCCTTCTTCCTCGAGTGTTTGGCATGATCTAGCATAAAAAAGAACAATCGTTAGGGGGAAAACTTACCACAACTCTATAGCACGACTTAGAACATGAAGAAGGGAGACATTTTCTAAACTGTCTCATAGCCTCCTACTCATAGTCATGGCACGTTTCACAAACATGAATAGGACTCTGAGGATCTATCAACCTAGTGCTTTGCTACTATGTTTGTCATAACCCAAGCCTAGGGACTAGACGTGACACGGGGAATGGAGTACCCAAAGGATCCCCAAATAAGCCTCTTAACTTATCATTACACATCATTGGTCACGAAAGCATATAAACAACATAAAAGAGTAAGAATAGGGGCTAACAGGACTGAGGTAAAAGCTTGCGTATCATAATAATCAAGAGACAAGAGTCAAGCTTATATCATAGATACATAAAATGTCCAAGAAACACCTCTAATACATAGATAAGAGCGGGGGCCAAGACGAAGCAACTGGACTCACCCTTATAGTCAAAATAGACAATAATGAAGAATGTCTCAATACATAATAAGAGCAATATAGATTAAGGTCCTCGAAGTGAAGGATTCACCAAATAGCTTGAGTAGTATCGAACTAGCCACGTGGAGGACGAGGATGATCAACTTGAGCACCTGTTCTTACATGGTGATATCATGTAGGCAAGAGTATGTGTTAGTACGTTTAAATGTACTAAGTATGTAGGATCAATGCAACAAGAATTAGGTGTCGTAGTCAAAATGCATAATAATAGGCAATAGACATAATATAACGATATGACTTATATTAACAATGCATAAATTAAACATGATTAAGTATCTCATGCTCATATAGGACATCATATGTGTAGAAGAGACCAAACAAGATTTCCAAGGTACAAACTCCTCAGTTGGTTGATGATAGTTTCACTTCATCACCCCTGTGGTGTGGTACAAACCCCTCACATGGTTGATGATAATCACACCTTATCACCACAGTGGTGAAGTACAAATCTCTCACATTGTTGATGAGTACAAACCCCCACCTCGGTTGATGAGTACAAACCTCCACCTTGGTTACTCGGGCTTTTGTCCCCCCCGGATCGGGTATGGTCTAATGCAACACTTTGTATAGAATATATCATATACATAAGCTCATTCAATCATCATATAGTCAATCCTATCATATCTCATGCTTTGGACCTTCAACCTCCTAAGAAACCACATCTGGACATTTTATCAAATTCTTAGAGGGTGTGTAATGCTAGTATAAAATCATGAAATATAGATATGAAATCATGCAAGAAATTCTATTGTAAAACCATCAATAAACACCTTGCAACACCCTCAAGCAACATACGTAAAAACCCCTCTTCAAATCTTACAATAAGTCATAGATTTATAGCTCAAAACATAGCAAAACAGTCACAATTTCACATAGCTTTAACATAGTGTGCGGGGAATTTCATAATAAGCAAGAACCATCTGTAAATCAACTCTAAATCATGCAATCTTAGTAAAAGGAGGCTTGGGTATCATGGGTTAAAGGAACCCATGAAAGAATCCCACATACCTTAGCTTGAGATGAAGTTGGTGAAGATTGGAGAGGAAACATGATGCTTGAAGAAGAACCTTAAAGGAAAACCTTAGTTCTGGAGGAGGGTTTGAGACTTGAATTTGGGGAATGAAAATATGGAAAGTGTTCGGGTGAGCATTGGGAAATATTTAGGATGATATGAGTGTGAAATACGGCTAAGTATAGATAAAAACACATTTGGGAACACTTAGGCCCAAGACTTAGGAGTCTTGGACCGAACTAAAAAAATCAAACACTTTCTAACATAGAGGCACGTCGCATGGGGGTCGCGGATTCCTCTTTGGAATTCGCACATTGAAAAATTATAATTTCTAATATTTCGCTCTTAAATTGGGGTTAGACCCTCCCCCCTAATTTTAACCCCCTGAACAAGAATATGAAGTCAAAATTTTGAAATAACAAACGTATTTTGAGATATATGGAATTAAAAATTCTAGGCATTTCGAGGCACATTTTCGAATACTTTTTGGGGTCGTTTCAGCCCATATCTCAATTGAATCAAATAAACAATAATCTAAAGACCCATGTTTAAAGTAAACTCAATTTAATAAAATCAAGTGTAAAAGAGTTTGGGGTCTTCAGGGTTGAAAGGGACCATGAATCAATCCTACAAACCTTTGGTAACCTAGAAGAAACAAGAAGAATTTGGTGAAAAAGAGAGCCTTTCCATAGTCCCCAAGCTAAGCCTTCACTAGTTCACTTGAGAGGAGTTCTTATAAGAGAGCTTGTATTAATTCTAAGTGTTGAATTGAACTTGAATGAGAGAAGAAGAGTATAGGTCATTTGAAAGTCTTAGGATAGGATAGAAAGTCACAGATGACCCTTAGGAGTAGCTAAAATTACAATAATGCCATTAATAAAATGGAAGTCAAAATGTTACTAGGGCTCATATATTGAGGGCTCACAGACCGTCTAGAGGCACACAAACCATGTGGCCTTCGGTGAAGCTACACTTAGAAAAATTCTCATTGACAAAGTTCTGAAACAGTGATTCCATACTTAGAAAATTTTCACACCAACAACCATACGGAAGGCCATACGACCCATGAAGAGTCATACGGACCGTATGAGGTTCATATGTGAAGTGCCTTGGCCAAAATATGGTTTTTAAGGCCAAGGCTACTCACATAGGCTACCACACGGCCAGTGAAGTGCCACACGGACCGTATGGTGTTCATTCAGTGTATGCCTTGGTCTTAAAATCCAATATAAGGCCAACACTCTATACACAAGGCCAAAGGCCACATCAAGGCTCCTCCACACAACCGTGGTGAGTCACACAACCAGTGGAGGTGCCCATGGGGTGTCACCTTGGTAAAAAACTTTCTGAAACCAAATCCTATGCACTATTAAGGACTTACAAAGTCTAGGTCCTTACATCATCTGCCCCTTGGGAACATTCGTCTTTGAATGTGCTAGAACAAGGCTTGATTTGATCATGAAACATCCAAACATAGAGACACAATGCATATTTCATCACTTGAAAATCATAAAGTCATTAAAACTCATATAAAAGCATTTTTAAATTATTCAAAACATTTTTAAATCATTTTCGTGCACATGTATGCATGTCATGTCATGACACACAAGAGTGAAAGAATTAGGACCACTTGGAATAGGAAGAACCTAATATCTTAGGCTTGAGTAGATTGGAAAAGATAGGGATATGGTTTCATCATGGCCAACTCAGCCTCCCATGTAGCACTCTCCACATGTTGATTTCTCCAAAGCACCTTAACCGAAGCCATATCCTTGTTTTGAAGCCGCTTCACTTGCCTATATAAGATCTCAGCTGGGACTTCCTCACAAGACATGCTCTCCTCAACCTCAACACCTTCCAAAGGAACAATCGCACTAGGATTACCAATCAATTTCCTCAACATAGACAAATGTAAAACTGGATAAATAGAACTCAAATCCAGAGGGCAAATTCGATCTATAAGCCATATTCCAATCCACTCAACAATATCATAAGGGTCTACATATTGGGGACTTAACTTGTCCTTCTTACCAAAACACGTTACACCCTTCATGGGTGAGATCTTTACATCTACCCAATCACCCACGTAAAACTGAAGATCCCTCTTCCTAACATCCGATAAGAATTTTTTGGAGACTTTGAGCCACTTTCAACCTCTCCCTAATCCACTCACCTTCTCTATGGCCTCCAACACCAAATTTTGGCCAATCAAAGCTATCTCTCCCAACTCAAACCACCTTACTGGAGACCGACATCTTTTATCATACAAAGCCTCAAACGAAGCCATTCCAATGATAGCATGAAAACTATTATTATAAGCAAACACATTAAGTGGTAGATGATCATCCAATTACCCTTGAATTCCAACACACAAGCCCTCAACATGTCCTCCAAAGTTTGAATTATTTTTTTTGGCATGTCCATTAGTTTGAGGATGAAAAGTGGTACTTAAGTTCACCTTGGTGCGAAGTCCTCTTTGAAATGATCTCCAAAAGTGAGAAGTAAATTGGGTGCCACGATTTGATATGATAGACCTAGGCATACCATGCAACCTCATCAAAGCTTGGATATACAACCTTGCATAATCTTCGACGTTGAAGGTAGTCTTGACGGCTAGAAAATGAGCTGATTTAGCCATCCGATCAATAACAATCCAAATTGAATCAAATTTCTTTCGGGTTTGGGTAAAACCAACCACAAAATCCATCTTCACATCTTTTCACTTCCAAGTAGGAATCTCAATATCTTGAGCCAAACTACTGGGGCTTTGATGCTCTACCTTCACTTGTTGACAATTAGGACATTCAAATACAAACTTGGCTATATCTTTCTTCATACCATGCCACTAATACACCTCCCTAAAATCTCAATACATTTTGGTAAATCTCGGGTGAATAGATTAATGGGAGTTATGGGCTTCACTCTTAATCACTTTCCTAAGATCATCAGCATCTGAAATGCACAACTGATCTTGATACTAAAGTACACCATCTCACCCTTGGGAGAAAACCTCTATCTTCCTTTCGACATCCAACTTCTTCAACTCAACCAATGACCATTCTAAATCTTGCTTAGTCTTGACTTCAACAACCATTGAAGATTCAGCCCCATTCTGAACATGAATACCACCTTCATTAGAGTCAACCAATCTAACACCCAATCTAGCCAAATGGTGAACATCCTTTACAAACTCCTTCTTCCCTTCATGAACATGAGCCACACTCCCCATAGATAGTCTACTAAGAGTATCGGCTATAACATTTGCCTTGCGGAGATGATATTAAACACTTATATCATTGTCTTAAGGAGCTCTAACCACCTAATTTACCTAAGTTAAGATCCCATTGGGTGAAAACATATTCCAAACTCTTGTGATCAGTGAAAACATCGACATATACCCCATACATATAATGTCTCCAAATCTTTAAAACAAATACCACAACCGCTAGCTCAAGATCATAAGTTTGGTAATTATACTCATGCACCTTTAATTGCCTTGATGCATAAGCTATCACCTTACCATGTTGCATAAGCACACAACTCAACCTAATCCAAGAAGCATCACAATACACCACAAACCTATCTAAGCCATCTAGTAGAGTTAAAATAGGAGCTAATGTAATCTGATCTTTCAAAGTATGAATACTCTTCTTATATTCATCAGACCATACAAACTTGGACTTCTTTTGAGTCAACTTGGTCAAGGAAGATGCAATAGATGAGAAAACCTTCAACAAACCTCCTATAATAATCTGCCAAGCCAAGAAAACTTCAAATATACAAAGGAGTCAGTGGTCTAGGTCGATTGTTCATAGCCATAGTCTTCTTTGAGTCAACCTTAATACTATCACCGGACACCACATGACCGAGAAAAGCCACTTCACCCAAATAAAACTCACATTTGCTGAACATAGCATAAAATTGCTTCTCCCTTAAAGTCTGAAGAACCAACCTTAAATGATCCATATGCTCCCCCTCACTTCGGGAATAAATAAGGATATCATCAAAGAAGACAACCACAAACTATCAAGAAATGGCTTAAACACCCAATTTATAAGGTCTATAAACTCAGTCGGAGCATTGGTCAAACCAAATGACATCACCACACATTCAAAATGCCCAATATCTAGTTCAGAAAGCCATTTTGGGAATGTCACACTACCTAACCTTCAACTGATGATAACACGAACGAAGGTCAATCTTTGAGAAAGAGGTAGCTCTTTGAAGATGATCAAACGAGTCGTCGGTCCTTGGCAATAAATATTTATTATTGATGGTTACCTTATTTAGTTGCCTATAATCAATGAACATCCAAAGGGACCCATATTTCTTTCTTAAAAATAACACCAGAGCATCTCAAGGCGATATACTTGGCCTAAGAAAGCCTTTCTCCAACAAATCCGTCAATTGATCTTTCAATCCTTCAACTTAGCTGGGGCCATATGATAAGGAGGAATAAAGATAGTCTGAGTATCTGGGTGGAGATTTATGCCAAAGTCTAGTTTCCTTTCGGGAGGAATACCAGGAAAATCTTTAGAAAAAATATTCAAAAGTTCATTAACCACTAGAACCGATTCAAGAGTATGTGACTCAGACTCCATATCCTTAAACCTTACAATATGATAGATACACTCCTTAATATCATCTTTTGGGCCTTGAGGTAGGAAATAGACCGACCTTTAGTAGCAGAGTCACTACCCTTCCATACAAGAACGAGCTCATCTAGAAATTGGAGTCCGACCTTCCGGGTTCTACAATCTATAGAGGCATATGAAGCATGCAACCAATCCATCTCGACAATAATATCATTATCAAACATCTCGAGTTCCACAAGATCACATGGGATAACTTTATGCAGAACAGAGACAGGACAACCCTGATAGACTCTGTGGGCAACAATAGACTCACCTACAGGAGTATAAACTTAAAAAGGCTCCCTTAGAATTTCAGGGGTCAAAACAAAATTAACAAACAAAAGAGGAGTCACAAAAGATAAATTTGTACCTAGATCAAGCAAAGCATAAACATCAAAATCAAAGACTTTTAACATGCCAGTCACAATATCTGGAGTCTCCTCTACTTCCTGTCAAGCATGCAAAGTATATAATATGTTGTGACTGGGGGCACCTCCTTGTGGAACTCTTTACTAGCATTGACCACATTGGGCCACTTAACCCTGACCCTTTTGGGCAACTTTAGGACAATTAGCAACCTTATGGTTCTTATCACCACACCGATAGCATGCACCCAACTCTTTCGAACAAGCACCCGTGTGACTCTTTTCACACCTATCACACTAGGAAAGTAATAACCCACCCCCAACTGGTGCCCCGGGAGGAGGCACCCTAGCAATGCGAACCTCACATTAGAAACTTGGCCTTATTGTAAGAGACCATAGCCACCGCCTTTGGAGTTGGAGAACCCACTGTCATAACGGGCCCTCTTAAAATCATGCACCCTCTTCTCATTGAGCTTTTCTCCTTCAATCTATTCAGCATAAGTCATGAGCCTGGTGATGTACATATCCCAAATAAGCATAGCCGTGTGACATTCCTTCACAATAAAATCAAAGATCCCAGAAATAAACTTGTACATTCTTACACGGGGGTCAGCCACTAGGATAGGAGCATACCTGGAGAGCTTTGTGAACTCGAGGGCATAGGCCCTCACACTCATACCACCCTATTTGATATTGATAAATTCTGTCATCTTTGCTTCCCTAAGTTCAAGAGGGAAGAACCGATCCAGAAAGGCAAACTTGAACTCTTCCTAATTGACTCCAGCACCATAGACCCTCTCCATCAACCAACGAGTGTACCATACTTGAGCCACATCCTTTAACTAATAACTACCTAGCTCAACTTTCTCCTCAGAAGTAACTCCCATAACAACCAACATCTTAGAGAGGGGTAAAATCACTCACTCTAGCAGCTGGAGTGGGATCACGAGGAGGAAGATTGGCCTGTCTAGTTTTGGTGGTCACCACCTAAGCAAGCGTGGCAATAGCAATATAGAATTCACCATGAGTAATTGCCTCTTCCATAGGCCCTTGACGAACTTGATCCTTATTAATCGAGGCTGGTCCTGGTAGGGGAGATCTTCGTGAAGGCATCTTCTGTAACAAAGCAAGGACATCATCAAGGATAGGAAACCTTATTACACAATCCAAAGCATGACATAAGACATAAAGAAGTGAGACAATTCCTAAAAAACCATCACAACGTTTCACTCATATGCATGGTGCACTTCATCACCATGAATAAGACTTTACTCAACGCGGTATGTTGGACTCCGAGGAGAAATTATAAACCTATTTCTATGATATTAAACTTGTCACGACCTAGACCTAGGTCTAGGAGTGACATGGCGAATGGAAACCCGCGAGTCCCTAAACAAGCCTCAAAAGTATCCGTATTCACATCATTAGTGCAGAAGCGTATAGAGGGATACTAAGCACATAGTTCTAAAGGACAGGAAAGTATCATTCATGCTATGGGGATATCATAGGGATAAGATTTGCATGGATTCACATAGCACATAGCATATAGCACATAATGACTAAGGGGCAGTTAGCATAACTCACTTTAAGGGGGGCAAAACAGCACGTAGGATCTTCGACATTTCCACATCATATCATTATCAACATCATAATACCCATAATCAATAAATAACCATAACCAAAATCTCCAAATAGCATAACATAACATAATATATATATATTTGTATAAGAGTTAACTTGATGTTTAACAATGCCTCTAGTCACAAAAAAGGACGGGGGCCAAGACATGTCCCAGGATCACCCTCAAACTAAAATATATAGGACTCACCACAACAACTTTCTCAAATCCGAACTAGCCATCAAAAGGTGGATGGATATAGTCTCCGGTCCCTACATGGTTAGATGTTGTAGGCAAAAAGTATGTGTTAGTACATTTGAATGTACTAAGTATACGGGCATGCAGAACATATGAACTTATTAAACCTGCCTTTAATGTTAGATAGCAAAGGCACATATGTAGAAAGAAATATATAGCAAAGAAGAGTAATATAATGATATGCCATGAAATCCATGATGCATGAACTGCCATAATGCTTCCATATGTAGAGAGGATGTGACCATAACCGACATCTCAAACCTATGCGAGCTATTACATGTATTTGCCTGATGAAAGCCTCCCATCAGGTGAGAGAGGATTACTTGCCAAAGGTAACCTATGCCACACCTTACAACCTGGTCATTTTAGTTTGAACGCCACCTTCCTTATGACCTGATCATTTCGAAAGGATTTCCGTAACATAACATATCATATCATATCATATCATATCAGATCATATCATATCACATCATATCATATCGTATCATATCATATTATATTACAATTGCAACTATACATTATCACCTGGTCATTTTGGTAGAGGGTTGCCATGTACATGCTGGCACATAGTTGAAGGGAAAGACCCTTGGGGATAGCCCTGACACCTCCAATACAATTCAGTTCTAAGTCATCATCCCACACAAATACATATACATATACATGCTTTAAAAAAAAAGGAACAACTCATTTCAATGCATACTTGGTCTCAAAAGCCAAACATTCTTCATAATCATTCACACTTAGGGCTCAAAAGCCAAATCATACTTCAAATCATACTTTTCATGCATAGAAATAGTTCATTCACATATATCAAGATGGTGTAAATACCCAAAATGCTCAACGAGCCATATCATAGACATTTATGTGATCACATTCTTGTCATAACCATATGTGAGCTTAACCCACCAAATAATAAACATATGTGAGCTTAACTCACCGAATAATTTTCATCAAAACCATATGTGAGCTTAACCCACTGAATCATTTTCATCAAAAACTAACGATTATGAATGCATATACATGAATAATGTGAGAATAGCATAGTCAATAGAGATTCAATCTTAAATCAACAATACAATAAGAAATTCAAGTAATTCCATAAGTAAATCCATATTTAAATCATAATTTAGATTACTTATGCTTCAACCAAACTTTTAAAGGGACAATGTGTATTCAAATCTTCATAATATTCATGCAATTCAACATATTATGGCTTAAATCACTTTTAAAAAATAATTAAGAATAGTTCATATCTCAATTGAATCAAATAAATAATAATCTAGAAGATCCATGTTTAAAGTAAGTTCAATTTCGTAATATCAAGTGTAAAAAAGTTTGGGGTCTTCATGGTTGAAAGAGACCATGAATCAAATCCATATACCTTAGCTAACTAAGAAGAAACAATAAGAATTTGATAAAGAAGAGAGCCTTTCCTTAATCCCAAGCTAAGCCTACACTAGTTTACTTGAGAGGATTTCTTCTGAGAGAGCTTGAATAAATTCTAAGTGTTGAATTGAATTTGAATGAGAGAAGAAGAGTATAGGTCATTTGAAAGTCATAGGATAAGATAGAAAGTCACAAACTACCCTTAGGAGTAGCCAAAATTACAAGAATGCCATTAACGAAATGGAAGTCAAAATGTTGCCAAGGGTCCCGTATGGAGGGCTCACGAATTGTCTAGAGGCACATAGACCATGTGGCCTTATGTGAAGCTACACTTAGAAAAATTCTCACTGACAAAGTTCCGAGCGGGGATTTTGTACTTATAAAATTTTTACACCAACACCTATACGGAAGGCCATACGAACTGTAAAGAGTCATACGGACCATATGAGGTTCATGTGCGGAGTGCCTTGCCCAAAATATGATTTTCAAGGCCAGTGAAGTGCCACATGGGCCTTGTGGGGTTCACATGGTGCTTGCCTTGGTTTTAAACTCTAACATAAGGTAAACACTCTACACACAAGGCCAAGGGCCACCTCAAGGCTCCTCCACACGACCCGTGGTGAGTCACACGGCCCGTGGAGGTTCCCATGAGGTGTCACCTTGGTCAAAAACTTTTTAGAACCAAATCCCATTCAATATTAAGGCCTTATAAAATTTGGGTCCTTACAGAGGAGGTGGACTAATGGGAAATCAAGACATGGGTTCTCAATCGGCCTTTCCAAGGCCACCTGAGAGTCAAGGTTTGAACAATGGTAATAGTTAGATAGACATAAAGTGACAATATTGATCAGGAGGTAGGAGAAAAAGAGAAGGTGAGAGAAATTACTACATGCCATCTCATGATAGGGTAAAGCCCACAAAGTCGGTTGTGAATTCAAAAACCTTTCAAACCAAAGATAGGATTACAAAAATGCTTAACAAAGTTGAGGATTCAAACGAGGTATTGAAAGAGATGAAGTCAAATTTTTCATAATTGAGCCAAACTGTGCATATTCGGCATCTATCAAGTTTTTGGGAACATAACTCGATGCGATCTCAACCCATCTCAACCAATGTCTAAAATGAGGCTTACCTAGTGACACGGTGGCCAACTAGAAAGGTGATAACCAGCAGTACATGGCCATTACAACACGTAATGGTAAGCTTATTGAAAGAGTTGTACCTCCATCGCATGTTATGCTAGGAAAGGGAGTCAATGTTTGTTTACCGGAGGTGGAAGATGGTGATGTTATTGTGAATGAGGAATGTAACACTCTAGGCAATCCTGGGAGTGATAGAGTTGAGAAAGTTGGGGGTGATTTGATTAAGGCTAAATGCATAACTGTTGACACCTAATTTTGACCGACCTCTAACCATTTTTGGATCGCCATTTAATCAAATATGTAATTTAAACCTATTTAAAATAAATAAAGTTATTTTCAATTTTGTCCAACAGTCACGTATTTTTAATATATTTTTAATATTATTTGTTTACTTATTTATTATTGTTGTTGTTGTTGTTATTATTATTATTATTGTTATTTTAGTTGTAATAACATTTGTTATTAATTTTGCTTTCATTATTTCTTTTTATATTTTACTTACTATTATTTAGTGTCTTGTCTAAATATAACGTTTATAAATTTATTTTATTAATATTTTTGATTTCAAAAAAATAGCATTTCATATTTTTTATACAATTATCATATATTACATATTTTGATTTCGTTACATAAAGATTATTATTTTTTTAAATATTATTTGTGCACATATCATAATTAAATTAAATGAAATTCTATTCAATTTTGCCCTAATTTGTTCAATTCGTAGCCTTTTCTAACGAATTCATTTAAATTTTAGTCATTTTCATTGAAAATTATTTCAATACTAGCCCATTCTTTACAATTTCCTTTAAATCTAGCCCAAATTGGATCAATTTGTGGCCCAATTTTAAATTCCCAACCCAATTTTATATTAATTCAATCCGGTTGACCCATTTTTTTGATCCAAGATCCACCCCATATTGTAAAAACCAATATGAACCATCTATCTTATTTTGATCAAGGGCCATGATTAATTTCTTTTTTCATTTTACTTACAAGACCCTCAAACCCTCAAATTACTTTCACTTTTCCCCCCTCTCACATGAGAGCTGCCACCGCCCATGCACCCTCCATCGTCACTCCGGTGAAAACCCCGCGCCTCATCCCCATTTCCACCGGTAAAATCCGTCGATGGAAAACCCCAGAGGCGCCAATCTTCCTCTCTCTCCTTTGTCTCCAACGAACAAACGACCTCTCAACCCATCCGGCAGCCTCCATTTCTCCACCCAAATGACTACCCCTTCTTCGACACCACCATGCACAGCCCTTCTACGACCATAACCCACCGTAAAACCCCATTTCTCCTCCTCCCCTTGCCGATCCACCAAGACCCACCAAGATCCCATCGCTGGCGCCGCCCCGCTTGTCTCTCAAAGCCACCACAAAACCTCCTCCCCTTGCCGATCTCCCCCCCCCTCTCTCACTGTCTCCACCATTTGACCCTTTAACAATCGTCGCAGCCTCCATCTCCCTCACTGCGCCGTACCCAACAGAAAACCCGACCCAAAAACCCCAAAACTCACCAAAAAATTGACCTTATTTCCGCCAACAGCCAGACCAAAATAACCCGTACACTCGGCGGTAACCACCACCCAAAAACACCCTAGAACCCATCGGAGAACCAGACCAAACAACCCTAAACCCCTCTTACAACCCCAAACTCGCCGTCAGCTCCCATGTAGCGCCGTCAACAACCATTAAAACTGACCAAGACTAGAGCGGCAGAAATTTTCCAACGCAGGTGTCCAACTATTTCCTAAAAATGCTTGAAGATTGTTTTGTTTCATCCGGGTATCACTATTTGAATTGATTCTGTGAGTTGGTTTGTTTAACGTTAACTTTGTTATTTCTTTTCATACATGTGTTGCAATTTTTTCCTCTAAATTTGAATACTGAGGAATCTCGAATATTTTGAGTTTTGACCGGCTGTCCTAATTATTTTTTTTATGTTTTCTTTAATTACTGATTCTCTCCAATCTAAGAGATTAGTATAATAATGTTGATTGAAAATTTGAGAACTTGATTTTTGGTTATGAATGCTTTATGAATAAACTTTGCTGAGTGAATTATAAATTTGATTTCTAGAATTTCTTATTTTAGGTAAAATTTGTTTGGTACTGCATATTATAATATTAGTGATATTCTAAAATTAATAAGTCATTGCCTTAGTTGGATTGATTTTGCTCAAATTACGTGGAATACATGGAAAAGAATATATATTCTCATCTTGTTTGATTTTATATTATTTATTTTACTTAATGAATTTGATTTCTTTTCCAAATATACTGTTCTTGCAATTTGAATTATTTTTATTTTTGGAAAATTCTAACAAAAATCAGTGTAATTGATTTACTCTTCTCTTTATGGTAATGAGTAATTTATGTAATTGATTTACTTGTCTTTTATCTCCCTTTCCACCCCACTATATAATGAGACCTTTTTTGTTTTTATAAGAGACTCACTTTTTTTTACTCTCACAGCACACGAAAAATATCTTTACACACTGATATAAAATAATACTCCCTGTTCCCTTTTTTTCTGTTCTCACCCCAAGAAAGACTGCCGGACATCCTTGTCAAGGCTCTTCGGGTTTGCTGTTATTTTTTAGTGGTTAGTATTTTATGTTTTAGCATTATTACTTTTTCTTGTCTTGTTTAATAGGTTTGGATTCCAAGGCGGGGTACGAAGAGTCGCCGGGGTGGGGACGGACTCAAAGAGAGATCCCGAATATTTTTTTAATTTAATTTTATGTTTGATATTGTATATTTGATTTTTCGCAAAATCATGTAACAAAAAGTAATGAAAATTGGAGATCTAGTATAAAGGGGAAAGGGAAACTATGTGCTAATTGTGTCTTTTATTTTTATTACTTTTATGTGCTAACTTAATTTGTGATGATGCTTTCACATAGGCATATTAATCTAGGAGTGAATTAAAAAAAAGTTATGTGAATTACTTGTTTAATAGAATTTTCTCTTCTTTATTTTAAGTAAAATAAAGTTATAGATATCATGTCTATAGGTTTAAAATTTGTTTAACAGTATTGTAATTTTTTTAGATATCATGTTTGTAGGATCTATTTATTAATTTGGAAAACATAAGGCTTGTCATCATTGTTTTTTTTCTTTTAATAAAAATCATGCTTATAGGATTTCATTTTTTATGTTTTTGTAATAGAAATATTGCTCTTAGGATCCAATTACAAAAGCTATGTTTAATTATCATTTTGTACTAGAAAACATGTTTTAGGATTTTGTTTAAAAAATAAAATAAAATAAATATATGTTTAAATATATGTTTTTAGAAAACATGCTCATAGGTTTGTCATTTTATTCATGCTCTAGAAATCATAGTATTTTTCATCATTAGAGAACATGTGTATAGGGATTTAATATGTCATTATTTAAAAAAATCATCCTTAGGTTCAAATATTTGCATTAGAGAACATGCCTATAAGAATTTAATATTTCATTGCTTAAAATCATGCTTAAGTTCAAATATTTGCATTAGAGAACATGCATATAGGGATTTAATATTTCATTGCTTAAAATCATGCTTATGTTCAAATATTTGCGTTGGAGAACATTCCTATAGGAACTTAATATTTCACTAGAAAGCATGCTTATAGGAAGTTGAATAATAAATGAAATTTTTCTAAGTTAAGTTATGTTGTCTAGTCTTCTTTTTTAGACAATCATGCTTATAGGAAATTTTCTTTTGTGATGCATACACACTTAGCCTATCACTCTTCGTGTGTTTTCAAGCATCCTAGTAAATAATTTATTTGGAGGCTATTTGAGCTTTTATGTGCTAACCGCTCGTATTGGTTGTTTCATATTGACGCGAGTCTAATAGGAACATTATATTCACCTTAAGCCTAGAACTCATCCAAATTAGACGTCTAATGCCTTTTGGACTATAAGAAGGGATGTTAGGCATTTTAGGAAGACGATTAGACTTTTTCATTTCTTTAGTATGTCTTTAAATTAAAATAAATAAATCAACTTAGGAGGGGGTAGGGGTATATAGGACCCTCGGAAATGATGACTTCAAACTTGAGCTTTAATAGGAAAAAACCTTAGGTTTAATAAAGCCATGCGAGCTAAATTACATTTTGTTTTCCAAAATAAGAGCCAAGTAAACTGATTCGAGTGGAATAAATCTCGCCTAGTTTAGAGTTTCTCTTTCTTATTGTGCTTCTTTAAATGTTTGGGTAGTTAGATCTTCAATTGTTTATTTTCTATTTATACTTACTCAATTACTTAGATTTAATTAATATAAGTTTTTAAAAATAAGAGACCTTAATTGTTTAACCCCGACATAAATAAGAGACACAGTCGGGACCTGCCTTTGAGGACCTCGAGGGGTGCGTAACACCTTCATCTCGAGGTAACTTGAACCCTGTGACTTGGCCCTTTGCCTTTTACTTGGGTTAAAATGATGTCCTAATGTACCTTAATTCATTAGGTGGCGACTCTTCAATTTTCAAATCCCAAAAGAGTTTCTGCCATAACGTAGTCTAGGTTCTCATCTTTTCGTAAGAAAAATGAGGCGCGACAGAATGACGACTCTGCTGGGGATATCAAGTTCTAACCATAACGTGTTTCTTTTTATGTGGGTATTTTTTCCCCTTATTTGTTTATTTATGTTACGACCCAACCCAGGGGTCGTGATTAGTGCCGATTGGGCACCCAAACAATACCAAACCAAATTCCCAATTATATTAG
>JAPFFP010013231.1:0-16995 GCA_026153255.1 Solanum medicagineum
GTTCATATTGTGTAGTTAGTTGAGGCGGGGCCTGTCCCGACCCTTATCAGATGTGGTTCTTTATCTAGAGGCTTTGTTGACCACGTATATCAAAGTGTGTTCATGTTTAGTACGTAAAACACTGTGGCCCCAACGACCTAGTCATATGCATTTCCTTTTTTGCTTATCATCAATGTTTATTTACTTTAAGGCATACTAAAGGTGCAAACCCCTCATAATACGTATAGTAAGCATATAGTTACAGGTTGGTTCTCCCGGGCCTCAGCGGCAACGGGTGCCAGTCCGCCCTAACGGGACTTAGTCGTGACAAGTTAGGAACCCAGACATAGATGCAAACTTTGAGACTAAACGGAGTCATTAAGGTTACAATCCTGGAACCACTCATTAATTGATATTTTAATAACAGAAGCTAATTTAGATTAGAAGTAATTTAGTTAATTTCTTTGCATAAATCTCTCAATATTTTTTACTAAAAGCACTGCAAACATGATAGCTTGGATTGCATGCTGATTTCATTTAAATCCCTTGGGGTCGACAACTCAACTCCTTAATCAGGACCACTATATTACTTGTTAGACTACATATACTTGCGTGTGCTGGGGAGCAACAGAGACTATACATGCAGCAAAAACAACTAGTAGGAGCACAAGAACTAGCTATTTACATTGATATAACAAGTGTAAAATCTCCTACATTGTATCTATGTTAGCTCTCAAAAGAGTCTACAAGAAAAAAGAGGACTTGATAAAGATCTGGATAGGTAGCTTACTATCTCAATCGAAGTACTTTGGAAGGCAACTGACACAAGACCTCTGCACCTGGATAGGAACCACAGGACTCTTCATTGGTAAATAAGGTCAGGCCCTTACCTTCAGACTATTTGATCGAGACACTGAAGAGGATGGGGTAGTCAAAACGAGGGAAAAATGGTATCAACAAGCTCAAGACAAAGGAAGTTGAGACATGCAAAGCATACCTGAAGGAGCTGATGTCATGACATGAAAAAGGAGTCGATTCACCTCTTGGGAGCTTGATGACCCAAAATCATGCATAGAAGAAGCAACGATATACGAGAGCTTCCAGATTCATCGAGGTAGGAAGTGTAGAGGAGAAGCCACACTTAGGAAAGTAAAGGGTCGGAGTTTGGGTACAACTTTTGTAATAAAAGGAATGGGCTGGGCCATGGCCCTATTCCACACATTGTACAAAATTTTGTTGCAATAAAGCGGTCATTAGCCCTATTAAGTTTTTTTAAAAAAATGAAGAGAATGTACAAAAATTTTAAAAAAATAGAGTTGAATGACTAACATGGAACATAGCCAAGCAAAATAAGAATTAAGGGAAAGTTAGAGGAATTATATATATGTTTGGCTCCAATTAAATAACTGTTGTGTGAATTTCTGATCACTAAATATAATTTTAAAATCTTTCAATCATCAAAGAATTTTTTTTGACTTCTACAGATCCTATCTCATGAGTAAAGAGTGATGATATTGGGAGTGACAAAAAATCAAAAATAGAAATAAAATAAAATTTTAAAAAATAAATATGTTTTTGGCTTTCACTCTTTTAGAGAAAGTGTGATGGACTCATTCTGTTATATCACTTATTTGTGTTTAAATGGTACACTTTTAATGATGTTAAAGTGTCTACTTGGAACAAGACATAGTTAAGATGTCAAAATGAAAAACTGTGTCAAGTTTAAAGGCACTTGATTCTATGTATTTATTAAAAAAGATTATTAGAAAATTAATAAGTTTAATATTTATAATAATCAAGGATATTTTTGTAAATTTATCAGTTATGATGTAGTACCATACAGTCAAATCAAACAATGAAATCATCATTAAACAATAGCATCCAAATATTGTATTGTATTGTATTGTACAGTACTGTAGCATATCATACCATTCAGTAGGATGCACTATGAAATCAAAATCACCATACAAACAAAGGGTAAAACTACTACAACCACTAATGCTAATACCATGGATTACACTACTTTAGTCCAAAGTTCAGTTGCATCACAAGCAACAGAGCCTATTATCATCAAACCTATCACCTTTTTTCATGGGGAGTTAATGATCACATGGACAACAAAGTAATTTCAGAAGTCAATAGTGAGACAAAATCTCCAATTATCTGTGTATAGTCGTCCAGAACTGTGAATTGAGAAAGGCAATTGCAATTCATTTAGAGATTAAAAGGACCATGTGAAGAGAGGCACATCGTGGTTAAATTGACACTATAAGAAGATTATGCAATATTAATATCTAAAGCTTGGGATCTCTGAGTAAAGAATTAGTAGTTCCCCTTAAGACTTGTAAAGTAGGATCCATGGTTTAACTTGAAAGAGGAAACAACTATTACCATTGCGTTAATACTATTCCTAGAATCACTAACTAATTTAGTTGATAAAGAATCTCTGTTTTCATTAGCCACAACTATGGTAAAACATTTGGTAATTGACAAAGAAGCTAATAATGAAAGCAAACCTATTTGTGGTAGGGTCAAAGTGGAAGTGGATATGCTAAAAAAACTGCCAAAGAGAATTTAAATCGACTGTACAGAAAAAGAATGATATTAAAATGGTAGAAAATCTAATATGATTATAGAATTCAAGGATATGATATATAGGGATGTTGGGTGTTACACAGAAATATAGGCCAAAATAGAGAAGAAAGGCAACAAGATAGGAAGTCAAATGAAAAAGAAAAGAATAAAGAGGAGGAGAATAATGGAGAACAAATACCAAATGTCAAAGGAGTATTTAAGAATGAAAAGTTGATTCATGAAAATTGATTTATGGTTCAAAATAGAAGTACCAAAAATAAGAAGCAGCGTGACTTATGCCATCCAGTAAAATCACATCAACAAAAACAAAGTCATAAGGATAATACAGGTGACAAGATGACGACTACCACTAATAAATTTGAGACTTTAATAGATCTCACATATGATAAGCATGATGGAGTAGAGAAAAGTGTGGAAAAACCAAGAAGTGAGAGCGAGCAAACCAACAGGTGATAGCAAGAAAAAAGGAGAAGATGTGACTAAACCTATGGGACATCAAAGATAATCAATAACTAAAGTGAAGAGAATACTAAGTAGAATAAAAAGAATATATAAGATGGAATCACACAAAATAAGGACAATATAAATAGACAAAAGCTACAGTTAACATGCATATTACAAGAGAAAGATCAACATTTATAGAGGATGTTAGCTAGTCAGGATACTCAGGATGGTAGGAACATAGATGACAAAGACCCTATAGATTCAGAGAGCCTACAAGTGCTGTTCACACCCAAAAACCACCAGATTATAACTATAAACAACACAAGGAAAGCAAGGTCCTGGAAATTCAATAAACACAACCCGTATATGAAACTACGAGCCATAGACTAGAGTCGTTGTTTAAGGTCCAAAGTTTCAGGACTTTCAGAGAATGAATAGGATGAGACCCTTCTATGTGTTGTGGTCCAGACAAAGGACCATAGAAAGTAGTAGGACCTCCATCCCCGAAGCAAATAAAGAGGAGCAAGAACAAGAGGTTGTCCTCTCCTTACAGTCAAGTGACTTTCTACTCTTCTCCCGACCCAGTAGTTCCGCAACTACTACCGTGGTTGTTGCCAATGGGGATCCCCCATTCCAAAAGGTTACTAGACTGGCCGTTAGATCTAAAGTTGTATGCCACTGCTATGGTGCCGATAGATTCACTACTTCAGGCTGTTATTGGACATTGCAGGCTGAGCATCTATTTCTCATATATTGTTCCATACCGAGAAAAGGGATGTGTATCTCCAGTAACAACATAATGGAACCATAAGTTCCTATGCTAGGAGTATTTCGGGGTATAGGGCTAACCACCTCAGCTTCTCGTAAAGGGGGTCTCGTAGATGGGAATTAGAAACCTCAAAAGTTGTTCCTACCTTCTATGAACCAAAGACCATGGGTCATAGACTCCCTTTTGTGATTTCTCTCGATGGTTTTAAAGAATAACAGTTTTGATATTTTTTTCTATCCCAAGTCCTAAATATGTCATTTTGACCTATAACTACCCAATACCTTCCCAAACCCTCCAAAATTCATTCATTCTGATCCAATTCACAAACTTATTCAAAATCTTCGAATTTTCAACACCTTCAAGTTCTATTGAAGTCCTTCAAGTTAGGGAATCAAGTCTCCTCTTCCATTTCAAAAACTTCTTCCATTAAAGTTCACTAAACTATGTGGGTTTTATCTATGGGTCTTCTTCCATCCATGGAGCCCAAGTATTTATCTCAAATCTCCATTAATTCCAATCAGAACTCTCATGCGTCTTATGGATTTTAGT
Source organism: Solanum medicagineum (assembly GCA_026153255.1). Classification (NCBI taxonomy): domain Eukaryota; kingdom Viridiplantae; phylum Streptophyta; class Magnoliopsida; order Solanales; family Solanaceae; genus Solanum; species Solanum medicagineum. Next base: position 4,337 of record JAPFFP010013231.1, read on the forward strand.
TAATTTACATCAATTATGATTTCTCCTATGTTAAATTTCCTAATTAAGTAGAAGTTAGTATCTAATTGCATGACATTTATGATTTTCAGTTAATTCTATACATGTCTAAATTAGCGTTCATGAACATTAATATGGGTCTTTTCAATTATGATTTTAATTGCTATGATTCTTCATGATTTGGTATAATTGTATTGAATTGCATGTTTTAAATTTGTTTTTATATAGAATCGACATGTTTTACTCTAGTTTATAATGAAAGATGTTTAAGAACGAAAATATGACTTGTATGACGCTCAAAACATAGGATTATTATGAGTTCTTAAGCACTTTTTGCTTGTTTGATATGTGTTTTGTGTTTATTTTTAGGAAAAATTATAGTTTGATGTGTCACATCCCCATTGTTCGCAAAACAGGATCCTATTAGGTCGGAACAACTCTTTTCGAAATTTGAAAGGATCGAAGAGTTACCACGTAATGAGTTAAGGTGTATTAAGACACCATTTTAAACTAAAAGTGCAATTCAACCAGAGATCAGGTAAGAACTCAAATTACCTCAAAGGAAAGGTGTTAAGCACCCTTTGAGATCCAGAAATATGGGCTTCGACCATATCTCATATCTTTATGCGTGGGTTAAGATAAATAAACATGGTATCTTAATTTTAAGAAATATCCTAAATAATCTAAGTGATAAAAGATAAAGAAGTTTAATAGTCAACTAATATAATCAATGCGATTAAATATGCTGACTTAGTTAATTAAAAATTTTTAAAGAGAACTGATTATTACTATTAATTTTCGTAGGTAAATGATTCAAACATATTTAAAAGCATAATTAATGAGTAAGAAAAGAATAGAATACACAAAATTAATTTTAGTTAATTTAAGATCTAAGTGACAAACAAGTTTATTTATGTTATTTATTAAAATTGGTGAAGGCAAACAATATAAAGGAAAACAATAAACTAAACAATATAACTAATACGAATTATTATAAGACTAAACTAAAACGCCCTAAAAATGTGCTTCGGAAATGCCCATAGTCATAATTTTCTTATATCTTATAATCTGAGCGTGATATCAAAAATTCTACTTCATATTCTTGATCAGGAGACAAAATTTAGTGGGAGATTTCGCAAAAATTTGATTTCCAATAGCCATCGATGCCCTGGCTGCGACGCGCTAGGGGGCGGATCAGTGTTGAAGGACCCTTCGCGATGGGTCCGCGTCGCGCCAGTGATGCGAACTAGTGTAGTTTTTTCCCCTGTTTTACTATTTTGGCCTAAGAGCATTGGGGTCATAGTCCCATGCCCACCTATGCGTGAGAACACCTATACTTAGCCATTTTCAACTCCATATCACTCAAAAACCCTCTCTAAACCTCTCAACCATTTTGTCAAGATTCCCATCCAAATTGATGTGTCTCAATCTTAATTCTGGATTTCAAGAACTCCATTCAAGCTTCAAATCTCCTTCAAGTCTACATCAAGAAAACCTAAGTTTAAGGTATGTGAGTTTCATTCATTAGGTCCTTTCACCCATGGAGCCCAAGCTTCCTTTTTATGAAAATTGCATGTTTTCAAGTTGTATTATCCATGGGTATCTTTTATTATAGATTGTGAGTATAAATTATGTTGGAATTTTATAAAATGTTGATGGATTATGCATTATTATCTATTTCAAGCTTATACCATGATTTGATTATATCTATTGAGACTATGCATGTTTTGAGCTATGAAACTATGATTTATTATGAGATTTCATGATGGATTTCAAGGTACCCTACATGAGGGTTTTACAATATGTTGGTGGATTGATTTGGATTGAGTTTCCTCACATGATCTCACTCTTGAATTACATGATTTTGAACTGGTATCATGAGCCCACCAAGTGTTTGATAAAATATTAGGTCAAAAATTCTCAAGTTATTGATAATCTATTTCATGATGTAAAAGTTAAGTGACTATATGATGATTAAGGGATTTCAAGTATGCATTTAATTCATGTAAAGTATCTATGATGTTGCAAGTATGAAGTTAAACTCTATTTTCAAGATTTTACCTCTCATGAGCCATTCATGTTAAAAGCAAGGGTTCATGTATGATTATGATTATGATCTACTCTCATGTTTCAAGTTAGGCTCACTATAAGAAGTCAAACATGTTTAAGAGCTACTCATGTCATGATTCTTACAAGTTATTTAAGTTATTATTATTTCAAGTATTCCATAGGATTAGATTTAGCACCGATGAATTAGATATTGGTGTGAACTATCTTCAAGGATCCATACTCTTTTCCTCAAACTATGTGCCAACATAGGATTATGTTGCTATACTGGTGGATCCATTAAGTGAATTTTATCATGAAATCAATCACGAAATGGGACAAGTTCTCGTAAGGGGGGTTACCTCTCCGAAACGGGACAGGCTCCCCAAGGTGAAATATGGTTTACCTTGACAAACAGACCACCTCTTTACCGATGAGGGATAATCATCGGGATTGCAAGTTGTTACTCGCTTGGTCTTATTCTTTGTCAGTTGAGGTCTCTTCCCACACATGTATTGTGTTCTATGCAAGTTGAATGATTTATAAACATGTTTTACTTCAAACATTGATCATGCATGCCATATTGAGGTTATGCTCATCTATTGCCTATTACTATGTATTTTGACTATATTGGCTGTGTCTTGTTGCATTGCATCCTACATAATAGTATATTCAAATGTATTAATGCATATTTTATGCCTACATGATATCACCATGTAGGGACCAAAGCTCTTCTTGATCATCCTCCACGTGGTCAATGAGATACTTCAAAGAAAGCTTGGTGAGTCCTCAAGTTCAAAGATATTATATACATTTCTTGCTATTGTAAGACTTCTTTGTATTGAACATTTGACATTATGATGGCGAGCTCGGAAAGTGTCGTGGCCCCGCTCCATTCCAAGCTAGAGGTGTAATTGGATATTATGATGTTATTGTGTTACGAGCTTGACTCTTATGCTTTGTTTATATTCAAGACTTCCCTTAGTCCCACTTCCTATTTTATAAAACTCTTGTTGATGTTTACTTTGCTTCGTGACCAAGGATGTGCGATTGATATGCTAAGAGGCTTGTTTGGATCCTTTCGAGTTCCTATTCGCCGTGTCACAACTAGGCCCTAGGCTTGGGTCGTGACAAACTTGGTATCAGAGCACTAAGTAATGGTTCTTAGAAATCCAACACACCGCATCGATTAGAGTCTTATCCACTATTGTGAAGCGCGCCACAACTGTGAATAGGAGGCTGTGAGGTATTTTAGAAAATGTTTCATTTCTTCATAATCATGTCATGCGGTAGAGCTAAGTCCTATAAGGATTATCGCTGATTCCTAGCCATTACCCTTTAGAATATGCCTCAAGTCATTCAGAATGGTGGAAAGGATGGTGACCATCTCTCACTTGAGAGTCAACTTCCCAATGGTAACATGTCAAATGCAGAGGTTCATAATGCTCTGTGGCTATTGGCCAAGGTTGTAACCACTCAACTAAATGAACAAATGGGTGTTCCCGAGACTTCAAGGGATAAGAGAAAGGAGAGGGAGGCTAATGGGACCTGAGTTGGTGGTGCCTCACCTTCTACTAGTCTACCGGTTCCCAAGTACAAGAAGAAAAGGATCCCTTTTTCCACTTGTCAAGGGTATGGAAAGAGGCACCAAAGAAGGTGTTTGGTGGGCACCAAAGATTGTTTCAAGTGTGGCATTGTTGGGCATAATATGCGAAATTTCCCAAAGACCTCAATAGAATGGAGAACAAGGGCTCAATTTGGAGGTAGGCTTCCATATACTAAGCCTAGTGGCAATTGTGGAGCAACCCATCCTAGGAGCCCAAAATATGGGAGAAATCATAGTGGCACATGTTGGAGGAACACGGGTGCATGATTTTGGTGTGGCAAGATGAGCCACAAGGTTGTTGATTGTCCATATGCTCAAAAGGAAGGGCAAGGGTGCTAGTGTTCAAGCTTCTCCTACGTGCAAAAACTGTGGAAGATTTCATCCAGGAGATTTTTTGGCCGGTTCGAGTGTAATTTTCAGGTGTGGAGAAAAGGATCACAAGTTGAGTTTTTGTCCATGGGCTACAAGGAATTTTAAGGATGATCGTCAATGATCTCAACCATACCCCTCTAGGGGTTACTAGACTTGGCATGGTACTTCACCTGTATGTCAAAGGTTTTTAATTTTGATGTGTATGAATTGATAGATCTGTGTGCCACTCTTTCTTTTATTACTCCTTTTGTTGCCAAAAGCTTCATGTGTGTCCCGAATTGTTATGTGAACCTTATGAAGTGTCTACCCCCGATAATGAGTCTATTGTTGCTAAAAGAGTCTATAACAATTATCCCGCGTTCATTTTGCATAAAATCTTGCTTTGTGATTTTCTTGAGATGGATTGGTTGCATGAATATTATGCTTCTATTTATTGTAGAACTCATAGGGTTAAATTCCAATTTCTTAATGAGCCCATCCTTGGGTGGGAAAGTCGTGATGTGGTGGTCAAGGATAGATTCATTTATTGTCTTAAAGCTCAAAAGTTGATTTCTAAGGGTTATCTCTATCATCTTGTGAGGGTTAGGGATGTTGAGTCCAAAGTCCTTCCTATCGAGTTGGTGTCACGCCCCATTTTTTCTCACGAAAAGACGGGAACTTGGATGACGTCATGACAAATGACTCTTTTGGGATTTTGAAGAAAAAGTTGAAGAGTCACCACCTAATGACTAGAGGTGCATTAGGACACCATTCTAAAACTAAGTCAAAAGTCTAAGGTCAAGTTAATCAGAGAACTGGTAAGGGTTCAAGTTACCTCAAAGGGAAGGTGGGCATCCTTCGATGTCCCGCAAAGGCTGGTCCCGACCGTATCTCATATTTATGTGGGGGTTGAAACAAATGGTGTCTCTTATTTTTAGAATCTTATATTAAATATTTCTAAGTGACAAAATAAGATAAGAATTAAAACAAGTAAATAACTAACTATCCCGAGCAATTAAAAGCAAACAAGAGAGAGAAAAATTAAACTAAGCAATATTTAAATCCACTTGGATGAATTTACTCGACTTTATTTTTTGGAAACAAAATTGTCATTTTAGCTCGCATGGCTTATTTAAGTCTAAGGATGAAAAACAATGTTTCGTTCCTATTAAGCTCGAGTATTAGATCATCCTATCCGAGGGTCCTATAAACCCCTACCCCCTTCCTAAGTTGATTTATTTTTTTAACTTAAATGTGCACTAAAGAAAATGAAAAAAATTCTAATTATTTTTCCTAAAGTGCCTAGCGTCCCATCCTAAGGTCCAAGAGGCATTAGACTTCTAATTTAGTGGTTCTAGACTAAAGAGAATGTAGGGCTCCTATTAGACTCGCGTCAAACAAAATAGATAAAAACAAGCATTTAACAAGTAAAATCTCAAGTATTCCTCCATACAAATTATCTATCTAGCATGCTTGAAACACACGAAGAGTGCACTGTGATATGCTAAGTGTGTAAGAATCATTAGAAGATTAATTTAAACATATTTAAGTTAAAGTGGGGATTCTAGACAGGATTTCTAATCAAAAATCATAAAGAAATGATTTTCTAAATATCAAGAAATATTAAACATCTGAAGGCATGATTTCTAAACAAGTCATAAAAAAAAGAACTCCTATAGGCATGATGTCTATCATATGAAAACATAAAATATTAAACCCTAATAATATGATTTCTAAATGTAAAAACTATTATAGATAATAACGAAATCCTATAGGCATGATTTCTAATATATGAGAAAACAAAATATTAAACCCTAATAACATGATTTCTAAATGTGAAAAATACTATAGAAAATAACGAAATCCTATAGGCATGATTTCTAATACGTGGAAAAACGAGTATTAGACCCATATAACATGATTTCTAAAAATATGAAATTCTAAATGCATGAAACCAAATCTAAACATTTTTAAAGCAAACTCCTGAAGCATATTTTCTAGTGCAAAAACATAAATTTAAAATAAGATCCGAATAGTATGATTTCTTTTGCATAGCATAAAACAAAATCCTATAAGCATGATTTTCTATTAAAAGAAAACACCCTAAGACATGGTTTTCTAAGCATGATAAGCACTATATTTTCCAAATAAATCCTAGAAATATGATTATTAAACAAGCCAATTTGTCTAAGTGAGGTGGGACGGACCAGTACACAGTCCGTGTAACGCCACATGGTCCGTGAAGTGGTCCATCAAAGTGACGAGACATCAATTTTTCCAAGTTTCCCAACTTCCAATTTTTTCACTAAGGCACTTCACACGGGCACTCCACACGACCTGTGGAGTACCACATAGCCAGTGAAGTCTCCAGTTTGATGACACTTTGCCAATTTTTCTATCCGTTCACTTATGGCCTCCATAAATTTTAATTACTCTAATGCCCTTTTTAGACTTCCAGTGCTATCTAAACCTTCCTAAAAGACCTAAAAGATATTTCAAAAGGATCAAGATCATTACTCTTATCTCCAATACACTCTCAATTCTCTCAAAAGCCTCCATCAAGCCCCAATTCAATTTCAAGGAAACCCAAGAACAAAATTGGATTCAAAGATCATTTCCAAGCCTCCAGTCTTCCCAATCTCAATTCCAAGCAACTCTAGACCTAATATATGTGGATTTTTTTTCTTGGGTTCCTTTCATCCATAATACCCAAGCTTCCTTTTTCCTAAATTGCATGATTTAAAATTGAGTTTACAAATGGGTTTACTAGTATGAACATGTTTATGAACTATGTTAAAGCTATGTAAAGTTGTGACTATTTTGCTATGTTGTGAGCTATATATATATTGGATCTATTGTAAGTTTGGATGAGGGCTTTTGATGTGAATGTCTTAGGGGTGTTGCAAGGTGTTGATTGATGGTTTTACTACATATATTCTTGCATGATATCATCTCTAAAAGGCATGGTCTTTTACCCCCAGTACATACCCCCAAAGTGTTTGATAAAATGTCTGATTATGGTTTCTTGAGGAATTGAAGGTCCTAAGCATGAGATATGATATGAATGATGTTATGATGATGAAATAAGCTTATATATATGATTATTCCTATTTGAAGTGTTGTATTAGACCATATGATGAATCCTATGTAAAGTGTAGAACTCGACCATTCCCAATCCGGGGGTGGGGGATCTAACCGCCCGGATAACCTAGTGAAGGGTTTGTACTTCTCCACCCAGTAATGGAGTGGTATCATCACTAACCTATATGGGGGTTACTACTCATCGACCTAGATGAGGGTCAGTACTCATCAACCTAATTGATGGGGCGACATTACCACTAAACTAGACGGGGGTTAGTACTCATCAACCTAGATGAGGGTTAGTAATCATCCACCTTGGTTATAGGGCAACATTGTCACCAACCTAGATGAGGCTTAGTACTCATCCACTTAAGTGATGGGGCGGCATCATCACTAACCTACCAAAGGGTTGTACATTTGGAAATCTAGCTTGGCCTCTTCTTCACATATGATATCCTATACAAGCATGAGTTACTTAAGCATGTTTTACTTAAGCATTGATCATACAAGGCATATTGTATATTATGTCTATTGCTTAATATCATGCATTTTGACTATGATACCTAATTCTTGTTGCATTGCATCTTACATTTTAAGTATATTCAAACATACTAATGCATGCTCTTGCCTACATGATATTACCATGTAGGAACTGGTGCTCAAGTTGATCATCCTCTTCCTCCACGTGGCTGGTCAGTGCTATTCCAAGTTTGTTGATGAGTCCTCCACTTCGGGGACCTTGGTCTATGTTGCTATTTTCTATGTATTAAGACACTATCTTATGTTCTATTAGCTCTGAGGGTGAGCCCGATAGCTTTGTCTTGGCCCCCGCTTTATCTATGTATTTAGAGGTGTTTGTTGGACGAGTTGTGTATTTATGATATGAGCTATGACTCCTTGTCCTTGATGTTGATGTTTTGACAAGCTATCCCTTAGCCCCTTGTTTCTTTTGCTTAGTTATGCCTTTTATATGCTTCCATGATCAAGGATGTGTAATGACAAGTTAAGAGGCTTGATTGGGATTCCTTTAGGTTCCCCATTTGCCATGTCACGTCTAGGCCCTAGGCTTGGGATATGACAAACTTTGTATCAGAGCACTAGGTTGATAGATCCTCGGAGCCCAAAACACTGCATCCATTAGAGTCCTATTCATGGTTGTGAAGCACGCCGTGACTATGAATAGGAGGCTATGAGACGTTTTAGGAAATGTTTCCCTTTTTCATGTTCTATGTTGTGCTATAGAGTTGTGGTAAGTTCCCCCCAACGATTGTTCTTTCCTATGCTAGATCATGCGTAACACTCAAGGAAGAAGGGCCCAAACTCCCGAGGAGCAACCTAACAACGGTGAGCTCCGGAATGCTCTCACTATGCTTGCCTAAGTTGTTGCCAATCAAGTCAACCAAGGGGCCCAAGACCCTCAAGCTACTACCCCGAGAGCTAGGGTAAGAGACTTCATGGGGATGAATCCTCCAGTTTTCTATGGGTCAAAGGTGGAGGAAGACCCACAAGAGTTCATTGATGAGGTCTACAAAATCTTGAATATCATGGGTGTTGGGCCGAATGAAAAGGCGGAGTTGGCAGTATACCAACTCAAGGGCGTAGCCTAAATTTGGTATGATCAATGGAAGGGGGAGAAGGGAAATGGTTTTGTGATACTTTTGGAAGAGTTCAAATTGGCTTTCCTCAATTGGTTTTTCCCTCTTGAGCTTAGGGAAGGAAAGTTGGTAGAGTGTATAAACTTGAAACAAGGTGCTATGAGTGTGAGGGAGTATGCCCTCAAGTTTAATCAACTTTCAAAGTATGCTTCTCATTTGTGACCGATCCTAGATCTAGGATGAATAAATTTATGATGGGGAACTTCGATTTGGTGAAGAAGAATATTGGTCCACTTTGCTAATTGGTGACATGGACTTGTCTTGGTTGATGACATATGCCAAGCAAATGAAGAAGGAGAAATTGAGGAAGAGAAGAGATCATGAGGCCAGGAGGGCCCGTTTTGAGGGTAAGTTCCAAAAGGGTGGCCGGTGTCATCATGGCCAAGGGTCTTCCCATGATTTTAAGGTGGGTTTGCTAATGATTTCCCAAGGGCTCGAGGTGTTGAAGGTGTGGCTCCGAATGTTGGGTATCCAAAGTGTGGTAAGGGTCATAGTGGCCCTTGCTTGAGGGGCACTAACACTTGTTTTACTTGTAGGGAGATGGGTCACAAAAAGTTTGAATGCCCTTGGTATTGCAACAAGGGTAAAGGTGGTAAAGTTGATAGAGGAGGTTCGCCAAGGCATAATCATTTCTATGCTCTTCAGGAGAGGCAAAAAGTGCCCTATCTTATTACTGGTAAGTTGAAGTTTCCTTGGCTTTGATGGGTGTGCATTGTTGGGGCCGGTGTGCCATTGTTTCTCTTTTTATTCATTTTGGTTGCTAGAAAGTCCATCAGTGTTGATATATGTTCATCTTGCATTAGGTTTTGCCTTTTGACTTGTTAGAGTTGGTGTGGTGGTTTGTGGTGTTATACTTGGGATGGAATAGTTGGATGCATGTTGTGTCCTCATGGAGATTGGTTGATGTATGCATTGGCTATGTTTATGGTCTCTAGAATAGGGCCTTAAAGCCCTACCTTTATATGTTTGTGGTGGTCTCTAGTAATGAGGTATTGAATTGTGTGGAGCTTGTGAATTATTTGGTGGTAGTGTTGCGAGTCCTGGAGAATGAGAGGTTGTTTACTAAAAGATGATAAGTGTGCTTTGTGAATAACAAGAAGGTGGTTAGAATTCTTTAATCATTATGATACCAGTATGCTTTAGTTTTTTTCGGTAAGGCTAGTAGTGTGGTTGGTGCTCTAAGTAGGTTGACTATGGGTAGCTTAGCATTTGTGGATAATGGTGGCAAAGAGCAGAGTAGTGGGGTCCATTGGTTGGCCAGGTTGGAAGTAGGATGAGGGAAGTTGGTAATGATAGTATAGTGTCCTTGGTGATTCCGAATCTTCTTGGGTTAAGAGGTCCAAGTTAGGCAATGATCATTCTGACATGTGATTCGAACAATCCTTGATTCCGCTTTGTTAGAGTTGGAAGTTTTGGGTGAGAAAATGATAGAGTGGAGGCTATCTCCCAAGGGGGAGATGGTGGTTGTGGTACTAAGTGGATTAGGTGTGTTTAAGGTTGACAATTGAGTTGAGGATTGTGAGTCCTTATAGAGTGTAGAGGGAGGTTGGTAGGTTGCATAAGTTTGGGATTGGCCATGGATGTAGATATGGTTTTTCCAGTTCTTTATGCTTCTAGGTGGAGTGGATGTGTTGATGACTCTAGTGCTATAACACTCCTTGAAATTATTGGTGTTGTGGAGGACAAGTTGGCTTTAAGGAAGGTTCCGGTGGAGGTGTTGGATGGATGAGTGGAAAAGTTGGTTAATGAGGATATGATGTTTATCAAGGCCCCTTTGGAAGAGTCATCCATTTGTATATGTTTCTCGAGGAGCTGGTGTCGGCATGGAGAAGCAATATCTGTATCTCTTTCATTCTATTTAAGCTTATGATGACATGTCAAGTCCTTTGTTATAATTTCGTGTCTCAAGTTTTGGCCCTTATAGCATTGCATGCGTTCATGTTCATGTTAATAAGATTATGAGAATTTTGATGTACATGTTGAACTTTCCTTGGAAATCATGTTTATGTGCATTGTTGCATTCATGTTTGGGCTAAAATCTTCATGACTACTTTCCTTGTGTATGTTTCTTTGACATTCGGGGACGAATGTTCCCAAAGGGGCGATGTGACACCCCGTAACTTTATGCTCTTGTATATCTATGTTTCATTGTTTCAAGCCTCATTTGGTTAGGTTGGGGGTGTACTAGATTCGTGGGAGACTCCTAGTACCTAAACAAGTTCAAGACTTACCTCCAAGTTGAGTTTTGGGTTTTGTTTCATACAAGGGTCATCTTTAAACTAGCATAACTCTAAGCACATTTGTAACTGGGTAGTCCATGACATGTCAAATGAAAGAACTTTGAGTTAGCTTCGCAACACACTTGGTTTCTCATTTCGAGGTCAGATGAAGGAGTTATGATCATTTTTGTGAGGCCCTCCCGGGTAGTGTTGTCACATGGACTGTTTGACGGCAAGTGTGGCCTTTAACGGGCCATTTAGGTCATATGGGGTTGTAAAAGGACATTTTTGGAACTAAGGAAGGTGGCATGGCCAGTGGGACGGGCCGTGTGGCTCGCCGCTGACAGTGGGGATGGCCACAAGGTGTGCCAAAGGGAGCTTGTTGAAAATTAGGGAAAATGTGGCTAAGGGTGGTGCCACGGGCACTGTTGACTGGCCTTGTAGAGTGGGAAGGCTCGTGGCACTTGGACATGTGGTGGCCTGCCATATGTCTTTTTGTCTAAGTGAGGTGGGACCGACCAGTACACGATCCGTGTAACGCCACACCGTCCGTGAAGCGGTCCGTCAAAGTGACGAGACGTCAATATTTCCAAGTTTCCCAACTTCCATTTTTTTTCACTAAGGCACTTCACACGGGCACTCCACACGACCCATGGAGTGCCATGCGGCCAGTGAAGTCTCCAATGAGACTACAATTTACCAATTTTTCTATCTGTTCACTTATGGCGTCTCTATAAATTTTAATTACTCTAATGTCCTTTTCAGACTTCCAATACTATCTTAACCTTCCTAAAAGACCTAAAAAATTATTTCAAAAGGATCAAACTAATTATTCTCATCTCAAATACACTCTCAATTCTCTTAAAAGCCTCAATCAAGCCCCAATTCAATTTCAAGGAAACCCAAGAACAAGATTTGATTCAAAGATCATTTCCAAGCCTCCATTCTTCCCAATCTCAATTCCAAGCAACTCTAAACCTAAGGTATGTGAGTTTCTTTCATGGTTTCCTTGCACCCATGATACCCAAGCTTCCATTTTCTGAATTGCATGATTTAATGTTGAGTTTACAAAATGGGTTATTAGTATGAACATGTTTATGAACTATGTTAAAGCTATGTAAAGTTGTGGCTATTTTGCTATGTCTTGAGCTATATATCTTGGATCTATTATAAGTTTTGATGAGAGGTTTTGAAGTGAATGTCTTGGGGATATTGCAAGGTATTGATTGATAGTTTTACAATAGATTTTATTGCATGATATCATCTCTAAATTGCATGGTCTTTTACTCCCACGACACCCCCAAAGTGTTTGATAAAATATCCGGATATGGTTTCTTGAGGAATTGAAGGTCGTAAGCATGAGATATGATATGATATGAATGATGTTATGATGATGAAATGAGCTTATGTATATGATACTTCTATATTCAGTGTTGTATTATACCATATAATGAATCTGATGTAAAGTGTAAAACTCGACCATGCCTAATCTGGGGGAGGGGGGTCTAAGCGCCCGGATAACCTAATGAAGGGTTTGTACTTATCCACCTAGTGATGGGGCGGCATCATCACTATCGTAGATGGGGGTTAGTACCTAGTAACCTATATGAGGGTTAGTACTCATCCACCTTGTCACACCCCATGCCCCGTTAGGGTGGACTGGCACCCGTTGCCGATAAGGCCCGGGAGAACCAACTCGTACTA
>JAPFFP010013242.1:0-16995 GCA_026153255.1 Solanum medicagineum
TAAATTTGATGTCTTTTGCCATTTTCAAAGTGCTTGGTCTTGGTTCTCCCACTCCCACAAGGATGCGGTTACTCATGACGGATAGAACAATCAAGAAGCCAGAGGGAATCCTTTTTGATGTGTTGGTAAAAGTAGATAAGCTTATCTTTCCGGCAGATTTTGTGATTCTTGACTTTGAGAATGATTCTGAGGTCCCTATTATTTTGGGGAGGCCATTCTTGGCCACTAGGAGAGCATTGTGGACATGGATTCCGGTCAACTCAGGTTCAAGGTCAACAATGTATGGTTGTTTTTGATATCCACCAGTCAATGAAGCACTGGGATGAACTCAAAAGCAATGTGTGGGCCATTGAGGATTTCTGATGATTGATGATGACTAAGTCGAGCCATGATGTTAAACAAGGCACTTCTTGGGAAGCAACCCAAGTACTTTTCATGTTTTTGGATTGTTTTGAGTTTATTTGAATGTGAGAATTGCTAGGTATTGGATCGATTTTTGTTATGATTTTGAAGACATTGTATCAGTTGTATTTTTGGAATAATGGTGTATTTTGAGATGTTGGTTTGCAGGTGTTAAGCAAGTGCAAGAAAGTTTGAAAAAAATGGCATTGAAGCAGCCTCTACGACCAAGTCTATGAGTTGTATGCGCACTATGACTAGTAGTCATGCCTCCTAGAGGTTAACAACGATGATCTTAAAGTTGGCACTCCCACTACAAGCCAACGTTACGACTCGTAGTCCAAGCTGTGAGTCGTAAATAAGGTTCGTAGTGCCTAGGACTAATGGCTCCCAAGGATAGAAATGCAGTTGCACGAGCTTTTAGAAGGATACTTATTGACGAGGCTTCTAAAACCGAGTACTCTGCGGGGTCAGAGGAGGTTCACAGACCCTAGACGAGGGCCAGGGCTGCACAGACCCCAGATACCTGTTGAGAGTTCCTCCTAGTCTGAAGATGAGGGACATGGAATTGGGGATGGCAGCAGCCTACTATAGATGACTCCCTCTCATACGGAGTCAGATTCTCATGATGATACCAGGCCTCAAGATGACACAACACCACAGTCATCGATCGACCCATCCATCTCAGCTCAGGATCTGCATCATCACCGATTGGGGATCGAGGGTATGGAGAAGATCTAGAACCAGAGGCTTGAGCCAAAGGGGCAGGGGAAGCTTTCCAGACCATTCCATGAGGAGTCCCAGTTAGTTGACTTAGGGTTGAGTCTTGTCCCTGCTCTGGAGGACAAGATTGAAAGACACGGGCTTCGGTGGTTGTCAGAGAGGTTGGGCAAGTACCCCACTTTTAGTCCAAGAGTTCTACGCCGCATATGCTGTTACCATCCTTCGAGATCTTCCCAAGGGAAAGGAGACTATTGATGAGCCCCAGTTGCAAGAGGTCTTAGTTCATGGTCAGAGGGTTGATATATCCGAGGAGACCATCCACCGGGTATAATTCAGGTCTAACTACAGGGTACCACGTTCCGCAGCCGAGTACGATAGCAAAATAGATAAGATGAGATGGGTTATGATTGGGAAGAATGTGAATCTCAAGACCGAGCTCCTCAGATAGGTGGCAAGCCAGGACGTTGAGGGTGATGCCGAGCCTTCATGGGTCACTACATACATTAAGTCCATTGTGAAGTCCCACCTCTCTTCCCCTGCCAAATTCTGGTGGTCCATCAACTGGTCTCGCATTTGACCTACATTTATAGACAATATTATCACATTGGAGCGAGTCATGCTACTAGCCAGCATCTTAGCTGGCTACGAGATTGATTGGGCACGTGTGATGGTTAAGCAGATCCATGAGACTGCGCTCCGAATGAAAACCTCCCTGCCTTTTTCTATTTTGGTCCACAAATTATGCAAGGAGGCTAGAGTGCGCGTCTCTCTCCATATAGACCCACATATCAAGGCCCTTCGTACCATAGATCCTAAACTGATCAAGGCTGATGAGAATCCGGTGGCCCTCCAGAGAGCACCTCCTCCTCCCATTCCTGAGCCATTTCCTCCTGAGCCATCTGCCACTACTTCCACTCCAGATGCACCAGACCAACCCACAATAGCCGATACTGAGACGATTCCCTCCACAGCTACACCTGCACTAGAGCCATTTGCTTCTCATGTTCCTTCTACAAACCTTCCTATTATGTTTGCTATTGCATTTCAGGACATAGTTCGCAGGTTGTCCAGGATAGAGGCCAGCTAGCCAGGTTGATGGAGCAGATCAAGTCGTGGGTTCACCAGACAGTCCAGGCTTGAGAGGTGTGGTCCAAGGCATTCACTCTTTCAATTATGGACCGAAGGATTGCTACAGTGGATACCAGGGTTGATGCTTTTGAGGCCAGAGTTCAAAAGAGGCTTGAGGGGGCCCGACCTGTAGATATGGCTATCGTACAACAAGAGTTGGCCAAGTTCAAGGCCGACTTGATTATATCACTAGCAACCCTGATCACAGCTCTAGAGTAGACACCTGTGAGTGAGGAATTGATTGATTTATTCGAGGGGATTACCCACATGCTCCCAGGAAGAGGCCTCTGTAGGGTGTTGATTCAGATGTGGCACAGAAGAAGCAGAGGACTACTAAGGAGGATGCGAAGCTGGAGGAGCAGATTACTGAGCTTGTGATGAGAGAATCGATGGCGGAGGAGGAGCAAAGGCAGGCTTGGGAGCATATGAGTTTACATGGAGCTAGTACATCCAGCTCGACATCCCAGACCACCCCGGAGGAGAGAGCTACCCTGGACCAGACTGATGTCGATGCCTGAGCACCATATTGATGTTTGCTGTTTTAACCCCCGTTCTTACTACTGTTTTTGGATACTTGGTTCTCACTACAGTTTTTGTTTGTATACTTTGTTTTTACTGTGTTTTTGGATAATTTGTTTTTATTACTATTTTGGATGATTGATTTTTATTTTCTTTTTATCTACTTTGAGGACAAAGTACAGTTTTTTGGCGGGTATAGGAAGTTATGACTAGGGTGAAGTCTGAGTAGCCTTTAGTCGATAACTACCCTAGTTTTGATATCCCAAGGTTTTCTTGCCGTGTTTCTTTTTCCTTGTGGATGATTTTATTTTTATGTTGAACCGACATGTTTTAGTTTTTTTTGGACAATTTGTGGATATATGGTGATTAAAGCTTTTGGCATGTATATGGTTTTGAATGATTTTATTGAATGTGTTGAAAAATGGGTACCCATAAAACCTTTGTGGCTGTTGGTTATTCTTGCGATCTTATATATGTCATTGATTTGGCAATGATTGTTCTGATTAAGAGAAAACAAGTTGATTCTTGAGGTTATGTATGCACTTCCTTGAGTGCGTGAGCTAAATTTTGTCGTATTCATGCATTGTATATTGATTCAGAACTTTTCTTGTTATTCTGAGTTGGATTGGAGATTCTGTTGATTTGGAAGGGATCTTAGGCCATTGTTCCTTAAAATAGTCCATTTTTGCCTAAACGACCCACCAGATGAAAGATTTTACCACTTGTTCTAAATAATTGAGCCTTACATTAACCTTTTCTTTCTGAATACCTAGCTAGCCTAACCTTGTCTAGTGAAATACCTTGATATTGGCCCTGGTCTATCCTTGAACATGTGAACCATGATTGAGGCAAAAAGCCTAAGTTGAAGATGGCTACCAAAAGTGGCCCTGGTTTAGGGAATAGATATGGTATACTTCACCTCAGGCTAAAAGTCTTAAGTCGAGGGTGGCTAATGTTGTGGTATAGCAACAAAAATGAGGTGAGTAGTTGGAAATGAAAGAAAGAGTGGAAAATCATGTACCGGGTAAGAGAAAAAAAGAAAAAGATGCCTTAGTCATGTTGAAAAAGCGAATTGAGTTTGAAAATAATGCACAAGCTGGAAAACGAAGAGAAAATACTCGAAAAAGCTTGAAAATGAAAAAATAAGGGAGAACAAAATGAAAATGGTTGAGTTGTTAAGGTGAAAGTGTTGAAAAACGTAGTTCAAGGTTGGCCTTTAGTAACTAAGTGCCCAAAATACCTTACCAAAGCCCCATGAGCCTACATTACAAGCCTATAAAGTCCTAAAGTGATCCTGATCCAACTACTCAATAGTCCGAGGTGTGAGTATATGGGCAAGCCTATGGTATTGGTCATCATGCATGAATTTCATTTGCAAGAGTGAGTATGCTTGCACCGTTCCTCAATCTACTTTGATTGTTTATTGAGTGAAATAGAGGGACTTCTTTTCTGTGAGGGCATTTGCATCGCATGGTTAGCATATGACTTCTTTAGTGAGTGTGAATTGTTGATACTCCTTAGCTTGTCATAGTTGGATTGTCAAATTCATCAATGTGTCTTGGTTTGCTTGGTAGTTATACAATCGGGTTTTGAAAATGCTAGCTTGGGTATCTGAGTTGAAATTGTATGAAGTATATGTCATTAGGATGATTACCATGTATTGCTTATTGTCTATTTAGATTGAGTCGTCGCTTGAGGACAAACAAGCAACAATTCTAAGTTGAGAGGTGTTGATGTGCTATCATTATACAACACATTTGGTGCCTAAAATAAGGGATTTTGTGTGCTCTCAATGCAACATTTTAGGGTTTTTATGTGTTTTGTATTTTGTTTTTGCAGAAAATACAGGTTGAGTTAATCTTGGGGAAAGGTAGTAGATTTTGTTGAATTTAAGGACCTACGAGACCCACTATGAATCGCAAGGAGTGACCGTAGTGATTGATTTACCGCTTCTAAACTCAAAATCTGAGGAATTGAAGGTTAGCTATACGAGCTCAGGGTACGGGTCTCCATTCACTGTGTCACGTCTAGGCTCTAGACTTGGGTCGTTATATATATATACACACACAAACACTAGATAATTTAGCCTGCGTAAACGGGCCCAATATGTCCTATTATTTTATGTATTTAAAAATAATATTTGTAAAGTATATTATATAGTAATATGACTTATATTTTGTTGACATTAATTATTAGAATAATCACTTTTATAATGTGAAACTTTTGTGATCTATCATTTTATTTATTTTTTACTACTACATATGACATAAATTTATCAGGAATTAATATTAATCTATTTTATTTAATTGAATTGAATTATATAATAGTCACATTCATTGTGCATTACTATTTCAAAGATTAATATTTTAAATCTATCGCTCAAGTAGAAATTAGAACCAAGAAACGGAAACTTGAAGTTCAACATACAATATATATCTTAATTGATAATAAAAAATTGTCTGCATACATAATATCTATATATTCTTTGTTGATGTAGAATAATGTCTACAAACCTAAAAAAAAGATGAAATTAGCTATTAATTTCATCACTATTCTATCGCTAATTGTTAGTAGCTAATATAAATTCATCGCTATATGGATTTAGTGACGAATCTTACTATTTATCCACAAAATTTATCTGGCGCTAAATTTAATTTTTTTAGTAGTGATCGTTATTAAGTACTTCTATCATTTACATCATTGTAATTAAAAAAAATCACATATAGACTCAAATTATAAGTGTATTTTGAATTTCTCTATTTAAATTAAATTTTCAATTCTCTTATAAAAATTTCTCTCTCTCTCTCTCTATATATATATATAATTATTTGTTAAGTCATTTTTCGGCATATATATTTTTATTTTATTTCAATATTTTTTTCTCACTGTTAGTTGGTTATCTATGGTTTTAAATTATAATTATGCATTTGTAATTTTTGTCATTTTTTATTAGAATTTTTTTGAATTTATTTATTTTTCTAATTGCTATCAACTAATAAGTTATGTGTTCAAAACATATTTAGTGTAATAATTCATTTTTTGTATTTAAAATTATTGTTTATTAATGCTTTTCACAAATATAATATTTGTAAAAACTCAAATCCTCCAAATATAATTATTTTATGAGAATTTATTACAAATATTAAAAGAAGATAAGTTGTTAAAATGAAATTATTTTTTCATTCTTATCTAGATAGAAGAACAATAATATAAAGCTAATTGAAAAAATAAAATAAATAATCTACTGTAATTAATTAATTTTGACTTAATTAATGTTAAACTAAAATATTATTATAATTTAAATATACAATAAATTCAATTAAGAATACTTTTCGTTTTTTTAAAATAAAAATTTACTTCAACAATTTCAAATTTAAATCATACTCAATATTTGAAATCAAATAAAGTACAAACATGGTTTATTCATTTAAATGAAGAACTATTTTTTTTTATAATTTCGTAAACATTTAAAGTTTACTTTAAGTATAAATATTCCATTCTTTTAGAATTATTTTTTTGCTTCTCTTTCTTGGTAGATTTTTATTCGAATGTGAAATTACTTATTTATTCTTTGTCATCATTGATTTTATATTTATATAGAATAATAGAAAAATATTTCTCGAAATATATTGTATTTGGGTATATTTCTTGATAGATTTTTGTTAGTGTGAAATTATATTTTAATTATATTTTTACCCTTGATCATCGTATATAGAAATAATATATATATATATATATATATATATATATATATATATTAATTTTATAATAATACTTCATTTTAACTATTTTGACTTTTTGTTGAAAGCAAAAAATATAATAATTGTTATGGTTGTTTCCAAATTAAGTCAAATATTTCAGAACTTCATTTATTTATTTTGAAAATAGAATCATTACTTAATTTTAGAGTTGAAATTTTATACTCAAAAATAATCCAGTTATTATTAAATACATAAAATGTCCATTTAACCACTTCCAATTTCAAGAGCAATACTTTGTCACTTCTGCTTTCCTTTCTGCTTTGTCTCCTTCAGCGTTAATGACTTCTTTCTTCCTTCCTCCGTCTTCTTATTTTTTTTTTTTTTTTTTTTTTTCCTTCTTTCCTTTTTTTAATTTTTTCTTCTTCTTCCATGTTCAAAGTTCGTTTAGCTATAAAAATTGACGCGCTGCAAATGTGAATCATTTCGAGTAAATAATATATCAATATACTCGAAATATTGAGAGGAGCTTAAATTTTAAAACTACTTAAAGGAGATTTGAGTTGGTTGAAAGTGAAAAAATTAGTTTAGATGTATGCTTTATTGTATTCAACAATGTATATACATCTTTGATATATAATTATATATCATCTATGATTATACACTATTTATGTAATATGGATTGAAAATAAATATTGGTTAGTAAACAACCCTATTAAAACTCATTTTAAGGTATTCTTGAGCACCTTTATTTAAATCAGAGTTTGGGGGATTAGGCATCTTAAAAAAGTCTACAAAATGTAATTAATCTGAGTTTGGTATCTTTTTAAATTTTTTTTATTTTCTAAAAAAATAAGATAAACAAATTAAAACAGATATGATAAAGAACAATTTCTCTCTTTTCTTCTATTTTCTTTTCCCATGATGACTTCATTTTCTCCGATTCTTCGATGGAAGCCAGTAGACATTGTTATCATAGGTCAGTTTTTCCTTTATGTGTGTACATAATCTGTTCTCGTATAATAAATGGGGCAAAACACGTACGGCGTCTTGAGACAAAAATAATTTTTCTTATTTCGTTTAGTCTAACAAGAATTGGACAGGCAAAATGTTGGGTTAGGAATAATTCTCATACTCCTAGTACATAAGCAAACACAGTTTTAAGTGGACAATTTTTGCCAACAATCCTAATACTCCAAAGCATAATTATAACTACTATATAGAAGAAAGAATGAGAGTTTTTGGTCATCCATAGAAGAATCTTGATTCATTCACGCTGCTACAGAAGACCTTGTTGATTCTCATTTTCTGCACGCATTTTTTTTTAATAAATTCATTCGTCCTTGAGCCTATGTACGTAATTGGTCATTAATATGATACTAATTTTTTGTCAATCTTTTCTGGCTTCTTACATCATTTATTTATATTATTGTAAGCGACTAAGTTTCATTCTGAAAAATAGCAATCAAGAAAGAAAAATAGATATAAATAATGATATATATATTTCAATAATTTATGTGAAGATTACAAACATTATGAAATTTAATGAAAAAGATGTAATCCCCTATTCTTTTCCTCATGATCTTCAACTCAAGAATGTCACTTTATGCTTGAATCGATGGAATGCTTGAGGCTCAACACTTGGAGATGAAGATTTCTTTGTATGTGGAAGACTTGCAGATCACTATTGAAGAGCAAAGCTTTTTCTTTATGTATTTCTGTGTGTTCTTTAGTCTCATGAAGACCTCTTTATATAAGTGTGGTTGGAATTTTATGGCCAATTTGATCTCCATATAATTTTTAGAAGAACTTTGGACTTGAACACGTTTTGGGTTCATCTTGTCAACTTAATGGACTGACCCAGATATAATATGAACTTTATTTAAGTCATATAATTGTAATTTAAATATTAATCCCACTTTACTCACCAATAACTTGACTTGGTCAATATATCAGGAATTTAAGATTTAATCAAATTTAATATGAATTTATTAATAAAACTTTACTGTCTACAAATGTCTCCTACTTCGAGGCTTGTTGGGTGCTCAACTTGTCGAACCTGTAAAGACAAGGGTTGAAGTATTTGTGAAGTACTTTTTTTCACGTAGTTGATCTTCCACGAGACATTTGAAATTTCATAAGTAATGACTATGGTGATGTATTAACGTTATCCTAATTAACACATACCAAAGTCTTTCTGACAACATTCTCTTAGTCACAAGAGACTACTTAGCTTTTGGTCACTTAGCAATTCATTTTGGTTAGAAGTTTTTCCAACTCATGGAGAATTATTGTATGTTATTTCATTTATCATTTAGTGTTAGTGGAAACATGAAAATAAGAACAAGAAAGAAAGAAGAATAACGATATTTAACGTGGCTCGGATCAGAATGATCTTATATTCACAAGAGAAGAACTAATTATATATTAACAAAGAAAGGGGAGAGATGCCAAATACAACTAAGAGAATCTAGTAATTTTGTACTTTTCTAATGTATTTTGTTACAAGAGAGAAATCTAATGCCTTAGGAGATAAGAAGACAAGTGAGAGGTGATGTTACAAATGAGCCAAGAGCTACCTATTTATAGGACTGAATTCTTCCTCTTGAAGTCATCCATGACATCATATGTGCCAAAAATGTCAACGTAGATGTAACTACAAATTACCTACCAAGACTTTTAATACCAAAGAGGAAAAGTCTTACCTACCAAATATTTTCACATATACATGGTAAATCTTGTCAACTTTAACGAGTCTCCACCTTGACAAGATTTTCTATTTTGATTTGACCCTACGACGACCAAACCAATTCTTTCAATCTCCACTTTGACTTGCATTCCAAGCATGCGTATGATCAACTTCGGCCAAAACTTCTAAGCTTACTGGGCAATCCCGTTGTAAGAAACAAGAAGAATTAAACCTTTGTTGAACATACTAGCTCCACCTAACAGTTGTTCTCCTAGAGTTGCATTAGTTGATGCATACTCCCGCCAAGTCCTTGCAGTGTGCAATCTTGGCAAGTGTGGCTATCTTGGTCAACATGTCTGCTGCATTATCGTCTGTGATAACCTTCTCGATCTTGATAGCACCCTCTTTAACAACATCTCAAATGAAATGGAATCTGACATCAATGTGTTTAGTGCGCTCATGAAATTTTTGATTTTTGATTAAATGAAGAGCATTTTGACTATCACATCTTTGAGTTGGTTCCAGCTGAACCAAACTCAATTCTTCCACCAAACCTTTCAACTAGATTGCTTCTTTTACTGCCTCTATTACTGCCATATATTCTGCCTCTGTTGTAGACAAGTGACAATTGATTGTAAAGTCAATTTTCAACTAACAGCATGGCCAACAAGAGTAAAGATGTATCCAGTTGTGGACCTTCTTCTACTGATATCTTCTACATAATCAGAATCCACATAACCGAGGATTGAAATACCTTCACCTTTTCAAAAGGTTAGGCCAACGTTAGAAGTTACTTTGAAATACCTTAATATCCACATGACAGCTTCCCAATGCCTTTTTCCTAGTTGTCCATGTATCTACTTACCACACTTACAGATTGAGCAATATCTGAATATGCGCAAACCATAGCATACATGACGCTATCAACTGCGCTAGCATAAGGGATCTTTGACATATGCTCCACCTCATCCCCAGACTGAGGCATTTGTATCTCTAAAAGCTTAAAATGAGAAGCTAATGATGTACTTATAGGCTTTCTCATATACATATTGAATCTCTCAAGAACCTTTTCAATGTATCTCTTTTAGGAAAGATATACAACACCGTCTTCTCTTGAAATCTCCCTTCCAAGAATTTTCTTTGCAGCCCCCAAATCCTTCATGTCAAATTCTTTGCTCAACAACTTCTTCAAATTGTTTGTCTCTATGATGTTGTTAGAAGAAAAAAACATATCGTCAACATATAACAATAAATAAACCATAAAGTTACCAGAGATCTTCTTGTGATACACACAACTATCAAATGCACTCCCCAAGAATCCATATGTTGTTGTGAATGCATCAAATCTCTTGTACCACTACTGTCTAGGCGATTGCTTCAGACCATACAAAGACTTCTACCGTTGGCATACATGGTTTTCGTTTCCTCAGTTAAGAAACCTTTAGGCTGATCCACATAGATTGTCTCTTCAAGATCACCATGTAAGAAAATAGTTTTGACATCAACATATTGAAGCTTCAAGTCAAACTGTACAACCAATGCTAGTAGCACTCGAATTGAGCTATGTTTCACAACTGGAGAGAAGACCTTATTATAGTCAATTCCCTCCTTCTGACTAAACCCTTTTGCAACCAATCTCTCCTTGAACTTAGCATCTTCCACTCCTAGAATGCCCTCTTTCTTTCTGTAAACCCATTTGCATCCAACTGTCCTCTTCCCCTTTGGCCTTTCAACTAAGACCCATGTCTCATTGTTGTGAAGAGACTCCATATCTTCCATCATGGCTAACCTCCATGGTGCAGCATCCTTGCAAGAAGTTGCTTCAATATACGAGGAAGGCTCGAGATCCTTAATCTCTTCTTCTGCAGCTACAAACACATGTAATCGATTTGTTTGCTCTATAAGATGTTCCAGTTTCCATATTTGCCTTTTGTCCCTTCCCTTTGAAATTGTGTACGGTTCATTGACGACAAGTTCTTCAAGATCTAGATCTTTTGACTCATCAACTTGAGTCTCTAGATTCATTTTTGTGGAAAGCTTCACCGATAGGTCCACCTGCTTGTTGTTTTCGTTTTTTGATAACTCCACAGAAACTTTATAAGGATCAAACATACAGGATTCATCAAAGGTAACATCTCTACTAACTACAAATTTGAGTAAAGACAAGCACTAAAGCTTGTACCCTTTTACTCCATCTACATACCCTATTAATATGGCTTTCTTAGCCCTTGGTTCTAGCTTTCCTTCGTTAACACGATAATAAGCCAGACACCCAAATACTTATAAGTATAAATAGTCAAAGGTTCACCTGACCATACCGCATTCGGAGTCTTAAAGTCAATCGCTCATGTTGGAGATCGATTGGTAATATAAGAAGCAGCATGAACTGCTTCACCCCAAAACACTTTGGATATTTTGGCTTGTAAGAGCATACAACGAGCCTTCTCAAAAAGAGTTATGTTCATTCTCTCGACAACTCCATTCTATTGTGGTGCGTGCCTGACCATCTTACGTCTTGCGATCCCATGAACTTTGCCGAAATCATTGAACTCTTCACTGCAAAAATCCAAGCCATTATCTATGCGAAGATACTTGATTTTTCTCTCCGTTTGATTCTCAATCAAAATCTTCTATTCTTTAAATGCTTTAAAAGCATCACTTTTTGCTTTCAAGAAACACACTCAAACCTTTCGTGAAAAGTCATTAATGAATGTGGGAAGATACCTCTTTCCTCCCTTCAATGGAAGTTGAGAGGGACCCTATAAATCTGAATGGATGTTGTCTAGCACCCCTCTTGTCTTGTGCTTGCCAGTGCTGAAGCTGACCTTCTTCTGCTTCCCTAGAACGTAGTGCTCACAAAATTCATGATCTTCTCGCCATTCAAAAGGTTATGTTTTCTCAACATCTCCGGTCCTCGTGCACTCATATGACCCAGTCTCATATGCCATTATCTTGCCTTGTCATCATCAGATAGTTGCACGGTAGATGCATTAACTGAGCCAACTGTGGTGCTTCCAGCCAATATGTAAGGACTATCCTCCAACTTGGCCTTTAGCATGACTAAAGAGCCTTTAGACACTTTTATAGTTCCTCCTTCACTCATATACTTGTAGCCATTTTTATCAAAAGTACCTAGCGAGACTAAATTCTTCCCCATATCAGGAATATGACAGACTTCTGTAATAGTCCTCACGATTGCCTCATTGCAGCAAACCTGAACTAAACCAATGCCAATTATTTTACAAGGTGCATTATTGCCCATGGTTCCTCCACTTGTCTCATAATTAGTGAACTAATCTCTTTGAAATGTCATATGCAAAGTGCAACCAAAGTCTAACACCCATTTATTGTCATAGACTCCACTATTGCATGATGTTGCTAGTACATATTCATTATCAGAATCATGTACCCGCTTAACAATAGATGCACTTGCCGTTTGTTCAGACTTTGACAGGACAATCTCGTTTAAAGTGCCCTTTCTTGTGACAATCCAAACACTCTGCATTCTTCTTGTTCACACGAGATTTTGATCTGTGCTTTGATTTACTCTTTCCCTATTGGTTGATACGACCTCTCACAAAGAGCCCACTAACCTCATCATCTTTATCTCCTTCAAGGTGTCTCCAAACATCACAAGAGTTAAGTGTCTGCCGCACTTGCTGAAGAGTGTTAGGCTCTTTGCTATACACATTGAATTCTCAATATCACAAAATTTTGATGTCAATGAAAATAGCAAGGCACATGTAAGCGTCTCCTCATTATTTTTAATCCCGGCAATCTGTAAGTCCACCACCAGTTTGTTGAACGCATCTAGATGGTCTTGTAACAAAGTACCTGGATCCATCTTAAATGTGTGAAGACGCCTTTGTAACAACATTTTTGTTGTCACTGATCTGTCCTGGCAAAGCCTTTCTAGCTTTTCCCATAATTGTTTGGCCATCTCCTCGGTACTTGTACTCACTTCACAAAGCACATTAGGTGCAAGGGAAAGTTGGATTGCACTCAACACATCCCCTTCTTTCTTTGTGTCATGACCCAAGCCTAGGGCCTAGACGTGACACGGCACATGGGGAACCAGAAGGGACCCCAATCTTGCCTCTTAACATATCATTACACATCTTTGGTTACGAAAATAATAAAGTACCAATAAAACATTAGAAGCAAGAGTAAAGGGACTAAGAGGGAAACTTCCATATAATGAACAACAAGAGTCAACAGAGACAAACTCATGGCATAAATATATCACATGTCCAACAACACCTCTACTATATAAAAATAAGAGTGGGGGCTAAGACAAAGCAACCGGGCTCACCCTCATAGTCAATACATAATCAAAAGAGAGAAAAGTCATAATACATTGTAAGAGATCATAAGTAAAGTCCCTGGAATGAAGGACTCACCTCCAAGTTTGATAGAAGTCGTATTAGCCACGTGGAGGAGGATGATAATCAAGTGGTACACTAGTTCCTACATGGTGACATTATGTAGCCATAGAGTATGCGTTAGTACATTTGAATGTGCTAAGTAGGTAGGATGCAATGCAATAAGAGGTAAGTGACATAATCAAAATGCATAAGTATAGGCAATGAGTAACATATAACAATTGATATGTATGATCAATGCTTTAAAACATGCTTACAAAGAATATAACATATGTGTAAGTAGAGACCACTATCTATTGGTGGATCATCACACCCTACCACCCTTGGTAATTACAGTACAAACCCAGTCAATAGGTTGGTGGATCATCACACCCTACCACCCGTAGTGCCGGAGTGCTAACCCCCCAGTAGGTTGGTGGATCGTCGCACCCTACCACCTGTGGTGGCGGAGTACTAACCTTTCGATAGGTTGGTAGATCGTCGCACCCTACCACCCGTGGTGTCATAGTACAAACCCCCCGATAGGTTATCAAGGTACGAACACCTTGACAAGGTTACTCGGCACGCAACCCCCGAGTAGGACATGAGCACTATATAGGAGAATATCATATATATACATGTACATTCATTATCATCATGTCATCATCATATAGTCGTTCATCTCATAAGACATGCATTGGACCTTCAATCTCTCAAGAAATCATAATCGGACATTTTATCAAACACTTAGAGGGTATGCAGTGCTAGTGTAAAACCATGCAATTCAAGAGTGAAATCGTGCTAGGGAATTTAACGTAAAAGCTTCAACAAATACTTGGTAACACCCTCATGCAATAACCATCAAAGCCATTCATCAAACCTTTCAATAGATCTTAGATTCATGGCTCACAACATAGTAAAACAGTCACAATTTCATAAGCCCAAACAAAGTGTGCAGTGATTTTCTTAATAAATAAGATCCATGAGCAAATCAAATTTAAATCATGCAATTTTGAGGAAAAGGAAGCTTGGGCATCATAGGTGAAAGGGACTCCTGAAAGAAACCCACATACCTTAGCTTTGGGGATGAACTTGGTGAAAATTGGGGATGGAGAGTTGAAGTTTGAATAAGAATCTTGAAATTCGGATGAGGGTTTGTGACTTGAATTTAGGAGTGAAAATATTTGGCGTGAAGTAGTAGTTTGACTTGCTTGAAGTTGAATACTTGAAAAGCATTAATTACTTTAATGAAGTTTCATATCTTAATTAATTTATTTCAACTCGAAAACTGATATATGAGATTGGAAGTGTTTTGGTGAGTATTGGAGAATGTTTTGAATGATATGTGGGTGAAAAATGGCTAAGTATAGGTATTTTTACGTTTGGGAACACTTAGGCCCAAGACTTAAAAGTCTTGGACTGCAAGAAAAATAACTAAACAAAAAATGTACATGTTTGCATCACGGAAAGGATGCGAAACTTGGGTTTCTACATCTGCACGCTTTTAGCGCATCACTCCAGGGGCGCGAAAAGCTCTCTGTAAATCGCATTTTGGGAATTTTGAATTTATAAGGTCGCTCTAAAATTGGAGTTAGACCCTCTTCCCCCTAAGTTTGACTCCCTGAACAAGAATATGAAGTTAGATTTTCGATATCACGCACTAATTTTAAGATATATGGAAATTACAAATCCGGTCACTTCCGAGGCACATTTTCGGGCAGTTTTTTGGGGTCGTTTCAATATATCCCCCTTGGGAACATTCATCCCCGAATGTCAAAGAAATATATATGTGAGACACAAACGTGATAATTTCAGCCCACATAGAGATGCAACAATGCACTTAATCATCATTTTAAAAATCTCATTATAAAGGAAAAATCATCATGAACTTGTCAATTTAAACATGAACATATACAATGACGTGGGGTTGAACTTAAGACCTAAGATCATATAAAGGGCTTAGATTAATACCTTAGGCTTAAGTGGAGTGGAAAAGACAAGGATATCACTTTTGCATGTCCGCTTTGGCCTTCCAAGTTGCACTCTCAACTTGTTGATTCCTCCAAAGGACCTTAATGGAAGCCACTTCCTTGTTTCTCAACCTCTTCACTTGTCTATCCAAGATCTGAACCGGAATCCCTTCATATGTCAAATTATCTTCAACAACACCCACAATATCAAAAGGCACAATGGTATTAGGATCCCCCACACATTTCCTCATCATGAATACATGAAAGACCGGATGAACCAAATCCATCTCACTAGGCAATTCCAACTCATAAGCTACTTTGCCAACCCACCTTATCACCCTATAAGGACCCACATATCTTGGGCTCAACTTTCGCTTCCTCCCAAAATGAACCACATCCTTCGTGGGTGACACCTTCAAATAAACACAATCACCAACTTGGAATTCAAGATTCCTTCTCCTCACATCGACATAACACTTTTAGCGACTTTGGACCGTCTTCAACCTTTCTCTAATCATCCTAACCTTCTTAAGAGCCTCCATAACAAGATCTACAATAATAACAACAACCTACCCAGTAAATCCCACAAGTGGGGTCTGGGGAGGGTAGAATGTACGCAGACCTTACCACTAGCTCATAGAGGTAGAAAGGTTATTTCCTGGGAACCCTCATTTCAAAACCAATAAGCAGAAAGAACTAGATATGACAAAAAGGAAAGGGAAGGGAACAGAAAGAGCGACTAATAATAAATAGCATATGACAGTATGTAAATATGATAGAACTAACACATAATACGACAGATCTCCATAACAAGATCTAGTCCCAACAAAGCTACCTCACTAACCTCAAACCAACCAACCGGTGATCGACAACGTCTCCCATAGAGAGCATCAAAAGGGGCCATACCGATGCTAGAATGATAGCTATTGTTGTAGGCAAACTCAATCAATAGAAGATGATCATCCTAACTATCCTTGAGTTCCAATACACAAGCCCTAAGCATATCCTCAAGTGTTTGAATGGTTCTTTTGGCTTGGTCATCCATTTGAGGGTGAAAGGCTGTAGAAAGCTTAACTCTAGTACCAAGACCCCTTTGGAAGGACCTCCAAAAGTGTGAAGTAAATTGAGCACGACGAATATGATGGACAAGGGAACCCCACGCAACCTTACCAAGTCATGAATGTATAACCTTGCGTAATCTTTAGCCGCATATATGATCTTAACAGGTAAAAAGTGAGCCAATTTTGTCATCCTATCAACCACAACCAAATGGAATCATAAGCTTTCCTAGTCTTTGGCAATCCAACCACAAAATCTATATTAATCACCTCCTACTTCCAAGTAGGAATCTCTATGTCTTGGGTTAGGCCACCCAGCTTTTGATGTTCGGCTTTGACTTGTTGACAACTATGGAAACCAGAAACAAATTTAGCAATGTCCCTCTTCATGCCTCTCGACCAATACACATCCCTTAAATCTCTATACATTTTGGCGGAATCGAGGTGGAT
>JAPFFP010013272.1:0-16992 GCA_026153255.1 Solanum medicagineum
GAAATGGACCCAAGTGTGGGCATACAGGGGCCTACACGGCTCGTGTACCTCCACACAGACCGTGAGGCCCATCGTGGCCTCAAATTTGGCGGATTGCATTGGATATTAGGTGAAGGCAAGTCCCATGGAACGTATCATGGACTATGGTACGTCAGAGGGATCGTTATGGTGTTCGTCAAAGTTACATGAAGGAGTAGTCCGTCGAAAGTTGGAAGATTTTGGCCAAGTGGCACGAGATAGATCGGCACACCGATCGTTTGGAGACGGATGGGTCGTTTAACTGACCGTCAATATGACGTGAAGAGGATACCATGAAAAAGCAAGAAAAATAACTCAAAGTGAAGCCAGATGGGTCATTAAATAGACCGTGTGACTAGACATGGTCCGTGAAGTGTCGGCATGTGGAAGAAGTTGGGCGAAAAAATTGCAAAGGCACGACAGACGGTCCGTTACATGGACCGTCGCACGCCACATAGACCATTTTCTCGAGCGTGTAGCAGCATATGAGGAGCAATGAAGATAAGGCTAAGGATAGCTACACGGACCGCTTGATGGACCATATACCGTCACACGGGCCGTGTGGTGTACCGTGTCCATGACAATGGATTTTTCCTATTTTAATTAGGATTAGGTTTTCTCTATAAATAAATAGGTATTTTATTTTCTCTTTAGTTAGTCTTGGACGGCCAGGGCTATAAAACATTAAAAAATATTATTTTCTTGGAGATTTCACAAGATTTTGGGATTTTGTTTATCAAATTCAAGCTTGTAGCTTGTGGCTTCATCGATTATTCAATAGTAAGTCTTTCTATTATGAATTCCTCTTATCGTTGTGAGTTTTATTCATTGAATATGCTAGGATAAACCCACGACTACGGTTATGGGAGCCATGACAAATCAATAAGATAGGCGAATAGGGGGTAAGTTTCGGGATTGACTAGCGTATATATCATAGTAATATTTGTTTTAATTTCTTTCTTGATGAGTCGACGCACTAGGGTAAGCCTTTATTCTTTGCATTCCCGAAACGGATGTTTTATTTAGGAAAAGCTTTCTATGACGAAAATTCGAGGTTTTTAACCTAGTCTAAGTATCTGAGACCAAAATGTGAGAGTATTTCGGGATAAACAACAAGGGTTAGTACGTAGACATTCTGAGACTAAAATGTGATGAATGATAGGCATTTATGAGGGACCGAGAGGTGATCTAAATGTTACATAACTTGTTAGATCTTATATACGTACTCATGAACAAGTTTACCACTAGATTTGGCTATCGCATTAGCTGTCATAGCTTCACATAAATTGATAGAAATCTAGTCATTGTTGCACTCATTTATTGTTTTCTTTAGTTAATTAGTTTTGAGAACCAAACACCCCATATTTACTTTATGCTCTTTCGTTTTGGGAATAGATATTACATATGAAATCAGTGCTAATAGATACATTCTCACGCATTCCCTGTGGGATTGGCCTCAACTCTGGTTGAGTTCTATATTTGATCAATGACTGCTATACTATTCCGTTTGGAGTGTAAAGTTAGGCGTATCACCATACACCACCCTAACATAGACACATGGGAAAACCAGATGAACAATATCCATATCCATAAGCACCTCCAATCCTTGTGCAACCTTTCAAATTCCTTCAACCCTATAAGGACCTACATACCTTAACCCAATTATCAACCTTAAACACACAGTCCATTTTCGCATCAAAAGCCACCATCTCCCCCCTTTGGAGAAAACCTCAACTCTACCATCCCTCGCCAAAACTCCAACCTTATCAAGGTGGAAATAAAGGCCTTGCTTAACTAGACCTCTTCAATTAAAGAAGATTCAGAACCATTGAAACCGCCATGCCATTATTCTCAACTTCAGCCAACAACCTAGTCAACTGATGTGCTTCTCCAACTACCCTTTTGTCACCCCTAAATAGCCCCACTTTTCATAATTAGCAAGCAACCTCACCTTCGAAGATCACACCATCACCCTCAAATGATCCACAAGCTCTTCCTTACTTCCTAAAATAAACAAACATATCATCACCAACGACCACCACAACATACAAAGGTAAGGATTAAAACCCTATTGATAAGACCTATAGACATAGCTGGTGTACTAGCCATACCAAAAGACACTACCCCAAATTCAAAATATCAGAAAGGACATCAAGGACTCATTGACGATCGGAATCGACTCAAGAGGAAGGACCTTAGACTCAACATTCCTACTTTTACAAGATGATAAATGCAGCCCTTAGGGATCAATTAGACCTTAAGACAAGAAATGAACCTACCACTTCAGTACCACTCAAGGACAGGTTTTATAAGGGTTTGGAATTTGACCCTACGGTTTCTACAACCAATAGAGACAAAATATGCATTTAACTAATCCATATAAAGAATGACATCAAAATCCACCACATCTAATCCAACAAAATCACAAGTCAAGTCCTAAATACAGTATGACCACGGAAAAATTTCCATAGACCTTTCAAGCAACAATAGACTAACCAATGGGTAGACACCAAAAAGTCCACATAACAATTTGGGACACACATGAAGCCCACTCGCAACAAAAGGAATAGTAACACTCGGACCTACCAATGTATACACATCAAGATCAAAGGAAACTTCACCGTACTAGTAGCACCATCAGGCGCCTCTTCTACCCCTTGCCTCCTTGGGCCTCTTGAGCGACATGGCCACCTTAACATTGAGGAAGACCCTTCTTGCCCTTGTTTCAAACATTAGGGCAATCAACAAGCTTTTGACTACTCTCCCACACACATAACACGCTTTTGAATACTTTAAGCATTTTCCATGATGATGTTTTTCACATTTTGGGAATTTTTGAAAACTCATGCCACCATTGCCAGCTTAGAACCTGGGTTATCTATTCCATACATAGCAAGCCTCTTGTTTCAAGCACTAGAAGACCCATCAATAGCAAGCCTCTTATTTGGAGCACTAGAAGACCCTTGGCCTTGAAACTTGATAGCTTGTTGGAATCGATCATCCTCAAGTTGTTCGGCATAGGTCATGAGGCCGGACAAATTCATATCACTTATCAACATAGCGGCATGACACTCCTCATTCACCAAATTGGATACCCCCATCACAAATATGTTCATTCTAGACCTCGGATCAGCAACCAATTGTGGAGCATATGTAGAGAGTTGGTTGAACTTGAGGGCATACTCCCTCACAATCATCGACCCTTGCTTCAAAGTCATGAATTCCATCATTTTGGCCTCTCTTAGCTCAAGGGTGAAAACCGGTGGAGAAATACCGCCTTAAACTCCTCCCAAGGAATAGCATCACTATTTTCCCTCTCCGTTTTCCATTGCACAAAACAAGTTTGAGCCACCCCTTTAAGTTGGTAGGCTGCCAACTTCGCATTTCCCTCCGAATTCACCCCCATGATAGTCAACACTTGGTACACCTCATCAAGAAACTCTTGTGGATCGTCATCCACCATAGACCTATAGAACTCCAGTGGATTCATCCTAGTGAAGTCCCTTACTCTTGAGGCCGAACTGAAAGAATGAGGGGTTTGGACACCTTGGTTGATTTTGTTGGGCATAGCATGGGCTAATAGGGTGATATCATTCAAGAATTCAACTTCGGTAGCCCCTCCATCTTGCGGAGTGGGTAAGCCGGTTGTCCCATAGGTGCACGACCCCTCCTCGGTCTTCCTCTTTTGTAGCGGCATGATAAAAAACTAGAAGAGCAAAGAACATTCGTTACAGGGAATAAGCCTTACCTTAAAACTAAGGCACGATATAGACTATGAAGAAGTGAAACATTTCCTAAAATGCCTCATAGCCTCTCATTCATAGTTGTGGCGTGCTTCACAACTATGAATAAGACTCTAATCAGCGTGGTTTGTTGGATCCCAAGGACTATTAATAACCTTTCTCATGACCCAGACATAGGTCCTAGACGTGAAAACATGAATGGGGAACCCGAAGGGACAAAAAACAAGTCTCTTAGCATATCATACACACATTCTTGGTTACGAAAGTAATTAAACAATAACAACAGAGTCAAAATGGGGAAAAACGGAATAAGGGAATCCCTTGATATCATAAAATATAAGGAGTCAAGCCCATAACATAGATACATCATAATATTCTGATAATACCTCTAAACATAGACTAGAGTAGGTCCCAAGACACTTTCCACGCTCACCCTCAAAATTGCCAAATATTAACATACAGAAGTTTTAGAAATAACAAGAAAAAGTAGATAGTGTCGTCGAGTCTGAGGACTCACCAAGCTTATCTTCAAGATGTCAAACTAGCCGCGTGGAGGAAGATAGTCATATAGAGCTTCGGTCCCTACATGGTAACATCATGTAGACATAAAGTATGTGTCAGTACATTTGAATGTATTGAGTATGTAGGATGTAACAAAACAAAGTATAGGAAACATGATCAAAATGCATAATTATAAGCAAAGGATAAGTAAGATATCAATATGGCATGCATGAACGATGCTTGAGGTAAAACATGCTCGAAAATTATCATTCTTACATAGCTTGTTCAACACAATAAGGTGACATGATTAGATCATCCAAATAACTTATACTAGTGGGTGAGTGTATAGCATAGGTCATAACCGCTTCTAGTACATAATGGTTAGTACATGAGGGTAGAGGGATGTCATAGTTCATAACCCCTAAATGCACACATAATATAATACGAAGTGTCAAATCACACATGAGGGCGAGGCGTACCACATAGTTCAATAACCCCTTCATGGGAGTATAAGATAGTAAGTAGCATTGATTCATGTATGAGGGTGAGGCACAAAACATAGTTCATAACCCCTTCATGTAGGAATTCGCCTTATACTAGAGGGTGAGGCATACCACATAGTTCATAACCCATCTAGTAGGCTTTAACATAAACCTTCACACAAGAATTCAATAGTTCATAAAAAACCGAGATTCATAAAACCATAGATAATTTCATGCTTTCAAAACATACTTTGTAGCTCACCAACATCATGAAGTCACTCGACTTATAAACCATGGAACAGACCATCAATAACTTAAGAATCCTAAATAAGATAATTTATCAAACACTTGGCGGGTGTGTAACATTAGTTCAAAATCATTCAACTCAAGAGTGAAGACATGTGAGAAAAATCGATGTAAATTAACCCATCATCACTAGGTAATACCCTTCTGCAAGATACATCAAAACCCCTAATCAATTTGCCCAATAGATCATAGCTCCACAGCTCAAAACATGCATAGTTGACAATATTTCATAAAACCCCCAATATAGTTTATACTCAAAATTCATAATAAGATATACCCATAGATAAATCATCTTGAAAACATGCAATTTATGTATAAAAAAAAAAAAGGAAGGTTGGGCACCATGGGTGAAAGAACTCAATAGTTGAAACCCACATACCTTCATCTTAGAGTTTCTTCAAGAAAGACTTGAGGAGGACTTGCAGATTGACTTAGTTTCCTTGAACTCTAACAAAACTTCTTGAAATTCTTGCGAATGAATGGATAATTTGATGAAGATTAGAGAGGAATTGGAGAGTTTTTGGTGAGTTTTTGGGGCTAAAAACGGCTAAAGAAGGGGGGATTTTCGTATATATAGGTATTGGATTCTTATCCAATTGCCCTGGAGTAAAAAAAGAATTTTTGGAAATTTTTGAACTAGTCTGGCGCCAGGTCTGCGTCGCGAACTGGTCACGGACAGCTACTGTTTTTGTAAAGTTTCACCAAAATATTATTTTCTTGGCACAGATAAAGTATACCTTGTAGGTACTCATTCTCCCACTCAATATTCCCCTCTGAACAACAATATGAAGTTGAATTTGCAAAATTTTGCACGAATTGTGAGATAATAAAGAAAATATGTATCATAGTGTCTTTTCGAGCTATGAGGAGTGGTGTTTTGAATATCCTTGATTTTCAGACATAAGAAAATTAAGATTATGGGTCATTCCTTGGCAAGTGTTGGGGGGGGGGGCGTTTCATGATTACTTTCTTTCATTTCATTGAGTCTTCTACTGGTTGAATAAGTGTATTGAATGACTATTCTAAATACTCTTCTATTTCAACCCAGCAGAGAAGTAGATGGATTTCATAATATCTTGAAAGTTCATATAAATGTAAAATAAAATTCATAGCTACTCTACTCAAGTTCACAATATAATAGTTATACAAAACATAATGATTCAATACAACGCATAATAGCATACAGTTGGAACATGAAAACAGGACTTAGACTAAACTCAAGATCC
Source organism: Solanum medicagineum (assembly GCA_026153255.1). Classification (NCBI taxonomy): domain Eukaryota; kingdom Viridiplantae; phylum Streptophyta; class Magnoliopsida; order Solanales; family Solanaceae; genus Solanum; species Solanum medicagineum. The sequence continues at coordinate 6,277 of JAPFFP010013272.1, forward strand.
ATTGAGTGAAATAAAGCGTGTTTAGATACTAAAACAATCTTAGTTCGAAGTTCGGAGGCCTTACATAGATGTAACACGAACATTTTCCTTAAAGCCTTAAAGGATTTTACTGAAACCCTAGCTCTTGATTTCTCTCTACACTCTACTCTCAAAATAATGTATGTGTTTTTTTAGAGAAGTTTAATGTAGTTATTATTATTAGGGTAAGTTTGGCATTAAATCAATGAGGTTGATATTTAGGAAGTGGACTTGTTCCATTCTAATTCAATTTTTTTTTTCAAAAAGTAAATCTTATGCAAGGAAAATATTTTATGAATAATTGATAAATCAGATTTGAGAAATGTGATTACTCTTTTGGTTCGCAAATATGTTGTCAAAAGTTTCCTGCACAAAACTTCTACCCAGGTCTGAGATTCACACCTACTTTACCCTTCTACATTTTTTATTTTTCTCATGACTTTTGGTCTGGTCTTAACTAGGATAACCTAGGGTGATATATTAATAATTCGATTTAATGACCAGAAATCAATAGATCTAATGGCTTTTAGTATTGTAGACATTTAATTTTTTTTATCTTCTCTCATTTATTTTAAAATTATTTTCGATTAAATGTTATGTTTAGAATTAATCTTTTTATATTAACTTTTATTTTCATTTTAATAGGTTGTATTTGAAAATTTAAAATCACAAAAAAAGTTGTCACTTTAGGATACCAACTTTATTTTTTTTATTAGCTTGAAAGAAGAGAACAACAACAACAACAACAACAACATACCCAGTGGAATCGCACAAGTGGGGTCTGAGGAGGGTAGAATATATGCACACCTTACCACTACCTCACAAGGTAGAGAGACTATTTCCAGGGAACCCTTGTCTCAAAACCTCATAAGCAGACTAAACTAGATATGGAAAAATGGAAAGGAAAAAAAAATGAAACAGAAAGAACGACTAACAAAGAAAAATACATGATAGTATGTAAATATGATAAAATCAACATATATAACAAAAGAAGAAAAAACCACACAATTATTCTTCTTTTAGATTAATATTTTATTAAATGGTATTTTGTTTTTGGTACTCAGGAGTTATCTAGTAATAATTTTTTATTTTTCATATTTTTGTTTACACACTTAAAAAAAAATTAAAATCAAAGATAGAACCAATAATCTTTTGTCACTTGGCGAAGATTTTATCTTATCCATATACAACAAAAGACCTTATAATGACCTAACAGGCCTCATATACAATCACATTTTTCTTGATACCCCTGCATACATGCTCACATTTTTCTTCTTTGACTTGAAAATGACCATAAAAAAAAAAATACTCCATTCTATATACCCAACTACTCTCACTTGAGCATGTGAGGTAACGGAAGGGCACAATATATTACTCGGACTTTATGTTCATATCTAATGCATTTAAAGTCATCAAAGTTTTCCCATAGTCCATAGTTATATCTCAAGATTTCTTTTACTAATAACTCTTATTATTTCATTTTTGGAACTTTAAGATCATTTTTGATTTAGTTATATTGGTATTTATTTACTTTGGGGATCAAATCAACCAAATTTAACCTAAATTTACAAATCATGATGGAAACAAATCAAAATATATAAACCAAGAATAATAATCATTATAGTAAGATATAAAAAGAATTTACTTAAAGAGACAATTGTTCTAAGAGATCAAGAAATTATCTCATTATATAGATGGGACATTTAATTATATAGCCCTTTACAAACTCATTTTTAATTTTAGGACTTTTTTACAAGATTCTTACATTTTTTCACATAAGATACCAGGGTCATTTTTAATTTATAAGTAGTTATAAAAATACCATTTCCTTGTGTTGATTTTGAGATTACATCTATATATTCGCATTTGATCAAAGTTATTCGCTAAAATTAGTGTTATTTTCATATGTTAAAGGTGAAAGTTATAGAATCCCAAGTTTTGAAATCAAATGACGTCTTAGATAATTTGAGGAGAGATATAAAAGGAAAATAGTTACATTAGGTTTTTTCTTCACTCTTCATCTCTTCATATTGTCACAACTAAACATGAGCTTGATCATAAAACATATTGATCTAACCAAAAGTTCAAAATTAAAGAGGAAAAATAAACATACATTATTTAAGCGATGAAAAAATTGCATAGAAAGGTAAATTCATGCATTAAATTATTGAGCGAATCTATCCCTTAGGACTATCAAGAAGACGTAAAATGACTCTTTACTCCTCTTTGATAAGACGACCCCTGAGCCTAGCTAGATTCCTCATATCACGAAACCTTAAATCATGCTTAGGTGGGGTTTTCCCTGAAGATGAAGCCAATTTATGAGAATTTTTTGAATCAGTGTCAGATATTGTTGTAGAAACAATCTATTATGGCTGGTGAATTGACAAGTTCATAGTAGCACCCTATTGTTGTAGATAGTTGGAAGATAGAACAAATACCTTTTTTTGATGAGTTCCTATAATTCAACCATCCTTACAATGAACATTTGTATGACCTGTTATGGCTTGGCTTGAAAAAAAGAATTATTTGCAAATGATACATTGGAATACCCATATACCTAGTTTTCCACTTAGTTCTTGCATTTTTGCTACTTAGGCTGAGGAGGATGAGGATCAGAGGAGGTGTGTGAGAAGGAGGATGAAGAAGGGAAAGGGATTAAAGAGCACTAGAAAGTTTATGTAATTACTAACGAATGGTGCTATATTTATAGTACTCATGTAGGGGTAACATGCAAATAAAAGTTTATATATAAGTCCTTATATTTATAAATAAGTCATATTTCTAGAATACTTTGTGTGAACATATAATTGTTTATCAAACCTTAATTTTATACCTTTTAGTGTTTATTTTGTGTCTAAGTTGTGGATTTTTATTTTGACCTAAGTTTACTTAGTTTATTGTAAAAGATTTGAAAATTGCAAGAACAAAGTCACATTTAAGATAAATTTGATTTTAATTATTTTAAAGAGAAAAGAAAAATTATATTATAAATATATATTTTAATTAATTTAAATTTTTGGTAAACTAATAATTTTAGTATTTCGTCATTTATATTAATTGATAACTAGCTATTAAAGATTTTTATTATATTTTTATCAATTCAGATTAGTTAGCTAATATTTTTGTTAATGTATTTTATGTTTATTTTAGAAAATTTTAAAATTAACATACTACTGTCCAAACCTCACGTTTCTCTCGCCCAATACAACTCCCTCTCACTTTCTTCCTCGCTATACCATGTTTCTGTTAGAAAACACTATTCCCTCACTCACATTTTTCCTCCTCAAAAAACTAAGCCCCAATAAAAAAAACCACTCCCACAAATACACATACAAAGAAATACCCAAAAGCTCCCACTCCCTCACATTCCTCACCTCGAGTGCAAGACAACATGTTATACTCATTGATATACTGATCCACACGAAGACAAGACAAACACATACGCACACACTCACATGAAAAATCAAAAGTCATAGAAGAAAACAACAGAAAAAAGTAGAGTTTGAGGTTTAATTTCGTGATTTCAAGTTTGCATTTTTTTAATTATAATTTTCATTTGTGCATACTGATTTTCATAGGAGGTAAAATTGAAATTTTCGTTGTATAGTTTGATGTCATGATTACGCAATACTTTATTGCAATACATTGAAGTTGTTAGATTTCGTACTTATTCAATCTATTTTTATAATATGATGTATGTCCAAATCTTTTATATCAAATTCATTTTTAAAGTTTTATATTGTTAGATTTAGTGTAAACTTATTGTAGCAATCTCTGGTTTTTTTCATGATTAATTTAATGCCCTATAATTTATTTCATGTTTAAGTAAATCTATTGTCTTAGTTTATTCTTATTTTTCATAGTTTAATTTTTTATGATGATATGTATATTTATGGATTTATAAACTAAAATGATGATAATAATTAATGACAACGATTCATTATATAAGATTCAAAAACAATATTTTAGATGCCCATAATGGCATGACCCTGTCTCGGTCATGATGGCTCCTGTTAGGTCTCACCTACAAGTAAGCTAATTTCCCAACCCATAGGGTAGCTATCCTAGCTCTCTAGTCAAACCATAGCCAAACCAACAATATAAATAACCGAAATCTATCCAGAACATGAAAGTTAACTGTACAAAGCTACAACAGATACAAGTATATCACCATATACATATATCAACACCTATAATAATATACAGTCCAAGAGTATTCCTAGAAATACAAATCATAATAACTACAAGGTACCGCCAATGTCTAAAAGCAAATGATTACGATAAAAGGGAAGGAGGCTGCGAAGTAGTCAGAGTTGCTGGTGCTCACCAAAAGTCTCCTGAATGCTCCTGAATCCCCCAAAACTCCCTGGCCGCAACTAGAACCTAGACCTACATTATAGGAAGAGCAGAAAGTAGGGGTGGGTACTAGAAACAGGTACTCAATAGGCATCATCGGCCGACCGAATAGAATGCAATAAATCCAGAAGTGTCAAATATAAAGAATTGTAGCAAGTCTTGCCAAATAGGAACTCAATTCAAGGAAACAACATATCTAGAGACCCTCAAACCATAATCGAGCCAAATGATGAACAACGACAATATGAACCAAGAAAAATAATGAACAATGATACCGACTGAAGAAAACTATGTAGGTTCATATCACAACTTCCCCAAACAGAGGCATAATGAAGTACGCGCGCCCTAATACCAATGCATGTGTGCCAACTAGGCCCCTATAAGTCCAAAATGTACACCCGCGCACAAACTAATCAACTGAATCACAATAACACGCAACTACCAATATCATATGATCACAGGTCGGTTGTACATAGGTGTAAGGCCCTAGTGTCTAAGCCTGAATATACATTGGGCCCCTATAAGGCCATAAGGTACACCCACGCATAACTGGTGTGTGAATAGGAGTGTGTGTCCACAAGTAATCAATTAGGGTCTTGCCTCATCAATCACATGACTAATCAGGTCCTCGACCTTGTACTGGCACATGGCACCCGATTCAAAATATACATGAGTAACTGTAGGATGCAACCTCATAGGATAAAGGATCCTACTCGCATAAGAAGTGTGTCATAACTCTAAATATCAACTGTGGGACCTCACCCTAAAGTGGAATCATCGAGGTCCTCGACCCAAAATATCAATCAACAAGGCTTTGCCCCCAAGGTGTAGTCAACGAGGCCTCAGGCCCAAAGTAACAGCATATGCTTGGATCCATTTAGAATTGGCACCATATTCTCAAAAACTCGAACGTGACAACTAGAGAATGGGACCATGGGGCATAGCACCTCCGATCTCAAACACTCAGACGTGGCCACCAAGCTTGACCTACAAGTTGCATCATCTAGGTCCCAGAGCGTATAACCAGTCAATCTCTCTCTAGCTTATCTGGATCTAGATCCCCAAAACATACCATCATTCTCGATAAACATCACCCCCACTAAACCACAAAATCCACAATGTCACAATCCAAACCTTGGGCCTAGACATGACACAGTGAATGAGAAGTCCGGAGACAACCCAAACAAGACTCTTAGTATATCATATACACAGCGTTGGTTGCGGAAGCAATATAAGACAATAACAAGAGTTAAGTATTTAAAAAGGAAGCGTCATTAAGGGAGGTCTTAGATAATTATAAAAACATAAGAAGAGTCAAGCTCAAAGCATATACAAACTTAGCATTAAACAACACCTCTACTTTACAATGGAACGTGGGCCCAGACACTCCCCGAACTCACCCTCATGATAATAAGTGTTCAACATAAAAGAGAAATCCCAACGTAGCATTAGTAATATAGCTGTTGTCCTCGGAATTGAGGACTCACCAAAGCTTTCTTCAAAGAACCGAGCTAACCACGTGGAGGAGGATGATCAAAAGGAGATCTGGACCCTACATGGTAATATCAAGTAGGCATAGAGTATGTGAAATGCCCCACATGTACTTTGGAATGCCCCATAATTGTAATATCCATATATCTCAAAATCCGTGAGTGATTTCAAAAATTTGACTTAATATTCTCGATCAGGGGACTAAATTGAATAGGGAATGGGTATAACCCGGATTTTAGAAGACCCGTAGTGAAAAATAATTTTCGCTAATGTTATGATTTCTAGTGGTTGTTTGCGCCTAGGGCATGAGGTGCTTGGGGAGCGCCGCTATGTAAATTGTAGTTCGCGTCTAGTCCGCGTAGTGCCAGGGGCACTGACCAGTGCACTATATTCCTTAATTTTTCCATTTTGGCCAAGGGGATTAAGGTCATAGCCCCATGCCCACTTAAATGTGATATCACATATACTTAGCCAGATTTCAACTCTATAACTTACAAAACTATCCCTAAAACCTATCTAAGACTCTATCAATTCTCTCATTTGAATCTAAGGATTTCAAACTCAATTTTTGGACTTACGGGCTCATTTCAAGCTCTAAGTCTACATCAAGTTCACCTCAAGGAATTCAAGGCTTAAGGTATGTGTTTCTTTATCCATGGGTCCTTTTACCCATGGAGCCCAAACCTTCTCTTTTTAAGAAAATTGCATATTTCCAAATTGTATTACCTATGGGCATCTCCTATTATGAAATATGAGCATAAATTATGTTGGGGTTTTGACAAGTATTGATTGATTATGCATGAATGTCTATTTTAAGCATATTCCATGAATTGCTTTTATCTATTGAGACTATTCATATTTTTAGCTATGAAACTATGAACTATTATGAGCTTTTGGTGATGGATTTCAAGATACCCTACATGAGAGTTTTACAATATGTTGATGTATTGGTTTTCATGGAGTTTACTCATATTATTTGATTCTCGAATCGTATGATTTTCAATAAGTATCATGAACCCTAGATAAAATTATAGGACAAGAATTCTCAAGTTATTGATGATCTATTACATAATTTACAAGTCAAGTGACTTTATGATGACTAAGGGCTTTTAAAAATGTATTGAATTCATGAAAAGTATCTATAATGTTGCAAGTATCTAGTTAAGCCGTATTTTAAGATTTTCACATGTTGTGAGCCATTCATGTTAAAGAAAAGGATCATGTATGACTATTATCTACTTTAATGTTCAAGTTAGACTCACTACTAGAGGTCAGTATGTTTATGAGCTACTCAAGTCATGTCATCATGTCTCTTATAAGTCATTCATGTTATGATTAAGGTATGACTATTTCAAGTATTCTTTGGGATTTGACTCGGCACGATTGAGGCTTAAGATGGGGCCTCGACTCAAGGGGTCCTTATATAAAGTTTTAGTCTCTAAACTATGTGCCACCATAGGATTATACATGATCTCTCTTGTGGATTTCTAGTGGATCCATCTAGTTATACCACATCTTGTTGGGGGTGTTACATTCCTCAGATTATTCATTGTATGGCTACCATGGCAAGTAGACCATACCTTGTCGAGAAGGTGACATGCCTCGATCACCTTGTCGTGGGGGTGACATGCCTCGATCACCTTGCAAAAGGGGTGACATACCTTGGGTTCCATGTAATAGCTCGCTTGGTCTATGTCGGTTATGGTCTCTTCGCACACATGCATTATGTACTATGCAAGATGAATGTTTTATAAGCATATTTTACTACAAGCATTGATCATGCATGCCATGCTGAGATTATATATCCATTGATTTTGATTATGCATTTTGAGTATATTGTCTTATGTCTTTGTTGCATTGTATCCCGCATACTTAGTACATTCAAACGTACTAACCCATACTCTATACCTAGATGATATCACCATGTAGGAACCAAAGCTCCTTTTGATAATCCTTTTCCACGTGGGTAGTTCGATTCTTGGAGAAAGCTTTGGTGAATCCTGAATTTCGAGGACAATATCTATTTACTTCATGTTATGTTGAGACTCCTTCTTATGTTGAATACATAATACTATGAGGGTGAGCCGGGAAGTATCTCGGCCCCTGCTCCATTCCAAGTTAGATGTGTTGTTGGACATTTTGTATGTATATGCTATGAGATTCACTCTTTTATGCTTTCATGATTATCAAATACTCCCCTTAGCCCTACATGCCTTATTATTATAACTTGTCATGTTTATTTTGCTTCCGAGATAAAGGATGTGTGATTGATTTGCTGAGAGGCTTTTTTGGGGTCCATTCGGGTTCCCGTTCAATCGTGTCACATCGAGGACCTAGGCTTGGTCATGATAATCATGGTATTAGAGCACTTGGTTGTTAATGGTCCTCAAAAATCCAACACACCATGTCTATTTGAGTCTTATTCATGGTTGTGAAGTGCCCCAAAACATTGAATGAGAGGCTATGTGGCTTTTTAGGAAATGTTTCACTTCTTCATGGTCTATATCGTGCATTAATTATAACTATAAAGCTTTTCCCCTAACAAATGCTCTTGTTTCCTTGTACATAGTTTAGAGACTAAAGAATTTATATAAAGACCCATTAAGTCCAACCCCTATCTTAAGCCTCAATCGGTGCTAAATCTAATCCCACAGAATACTTGAAATAATCATACTTTAATAATAATGTGAGTAACTTGTAAGAGACATGATAAAATGACATGAGTAGCGGTTCAACATGCTTGGCCTCTATTAGTGAGCCTAACTTGAACACGAGAGCAGATAATGATCATACATGATCCTTTTCTTTGATATGAATGTCTCGCAAGAGCTACAAAATCTTGAAATAGGGCTCAACTTGATACCTGTAAAATAATCGATACTTTTCATAAATTCAATAAATGTTTGAAAGCTATTAATCATCATGAAATCACTTGACTTGTAAATTATGAAATAGATCATCAACAACTTGAGAGTTCTTGTCATTTAATTTTATCAAACACATGGTGGGTTCATGACACTTGTTCAAAATCATGCAACTCAAGAGTAAAAAAAGAAGAGTAAACTCAATGCAAATCAACCCACCAATATTGTAGTAAGACCCTCGTTTAGGGTATCTTGAAATCCATCGTAAAAGCTCATAATAATTCATGATTTCATAGGTCAAACATGCATAGTAAATCAAATCATGGAATAAGCTTGAAATAGGTGTTCATGTATAATCAATCAATACTTAAAAAAACCCCAACATAATTTATCTTCATATTTCATAATAAAAGATACCCATAGGTAATATGACTTGAAATCATGCAATTTTCATAAAAAGAGAAGGTTAGGCTCCATGGGTGAAAGGCCCCATGGATGAAGACCCACATACCTTACACCTTGAATTTTTTGAGATGAACTTGAAGGAGACTTGAAGTTTGAGATGGGTTCTTGAGTTTCAAAAATTAGCTTGAAATCCTTGAATTTGAATGAGAGATTTGATAATGTCTTGGAGGTACTTTAGAGAGCGTTTTATGAGTTATAGAGTCAAAAAATGCTAAGTATGAAAGCTTTCACATTTAAATAGGCATGGGGCTATTATCCCAATGCCCTTGGACGAAATAAGAGAATTGGGGAATATTGTACACTAGTCCACGATGTGGATCAAACGCAGAGGGATAAATTACACTAGTTAGCGCCCCAGGCGCATCGCGATCTGGGCGTGGACAGACACTAGAAATTCAAAAATTAGCAAAAATTATTTTTCTCTACGGGTCCTCTAATATCCAATTTATACCTATTTCCCACACAATTTTGCTTCCTGATCAATAATATGATGTTAGATTTCCGATATCACGACGGATTTTGAAATTTATGGAAATTGTGACTATGGGGCATCTCGAAGCACATGAGGGGCATCTCAATATCTCCCCTTCGGACCATTCGTGCCCCAATGTCAAAGTACCATGCATAAGATAAGTAATTATGATTATTTCAACCTGACATGTGTTAGAACCCGTATTTTCAAAATTTGGGGTGCTTGTGATATTGGGGCAAATGTTGTAAATTTCGAACAATTCAGGAATTAAGCATTTTTTTCAAGGTTGAGATCAAGTGGATTTCTCTTTATAAATTATTCTTGGGAGTTAGAAATCGTAAATCCTTAATTGGTCCAATTTGGAAAAGTTTGGGACCGAATGTGTATTTTTGTTCAATGTGTTCCTTAAAGATTTAAATTTGTTTGTGGGGTCATGTATATGGCTTTATGTGATTGGGACAAGTGTAGAAGTAATGTTTATATATATATGTGTGGCTTCTTGTGTATGGGAAAACATTTCCGATACTTAGAAAAAAATTGAAGAAAACTAAGAACACCCCCTTAAGGAGGCTCTCGGCTTGCTACAATAGAAGCCAAAAAAATTTCAATTTTTTCGTTCTTTCGATTTTGTGATGCTTCAAGATAGGTATATTGGTCCCCCCAAGTAGCGTGGAAGCATTGGTTTGGTGAGAAAACATTTGGTTTGGCGGTTATAAAGATTTGAGCTTGTAAAGGGTAGAAAAAAGTATGTTACTTTCTAGCCTAGTTTGTGTAAATTAAAGTGTGTGGGGGTGTTTTGGGGGTGTTATATCGATGGTAAAACATGAAAAAGGGGTTAATTGTTAGTTTGAGCTAGGAGTTTCGAATTTGGGTGTAAATGGGACAAGTTTGCATATGCTTGTATATTGAGTTTTAATTATGTGTTTATATTTATTTGGCATGAAATTACTCCGTGTGGGGTGTAAGAAGCGTTGGGAACCTATGGGAATGTATTCTTGATGATTAACTTGAATTGGAGCCCTAGTTGGAGGCGAAATATTGCGTTTT
>JAPFFP010013302.1:0-16991 GCA_026153255.1 Solanum medicagineum
TGAATGAATGTTGATGGTAGAGGATCTCCCATCTATTTAATGAATGAATGTATTATGGTGGAGGATCTCCCATCTAAAGAATGATTAAGGAGCTATCTTATGACTTTGATTCTATGATATCAATAGGTTGGGGATTTGGATAAATTGTCATTCCACATGACTTGGAATGATTGTCTAATATGGTTCTATGACTTATGATTTTTCTACTCTTATGAGAGCGTTATCTAGCACTGAGTGGAATAGAGGTGAGTACCCAGGTCCCAGAACTACATGCCACCATAGTTGGAGGAATTAGAGGTGATTATACAAATCCCTAAGAGATGAGTACCCTAATGATAAGGTCTTGAGGTGAGTACCCAAATTTGAGGGCTTGAAGCGAGTACCCGAATCCGAGGGCTTGAGGCGAGTACTCGAGTCCAAGAACTATAGACGAGTACCTGGTTCACACATGGCTTAGTGGATCCATTTAGGCATTAGGAGATTCACCTTGGCAAAGTGACTTCCCCCTTTCTTCTGGTGTAAGGGAAACATCAGGAGTCCATAGATTAGCTCACATGATTAATGTCGGTTATGGTCTCTCTCACTATGTTTTATGAACTCCCCAAGGCTTATGGTATATATCACTCTTGATGTATGGTTTTCTTATGTATTCTCATGATCCCCTTACGTCCCAATGATATTATCTTATGATGATTTATGATGGTTCCTTCTTATTATGTCCAAATATGTTTACTACTATGGATGGTGTTTCGAATTCATATAACTCGTCATTTTACAAACTCAAATGATTTTATCACATATTTTTATGGTCCCTTGATATTACTAATAGTGTTACTCATAAAGGCATATGACTCTCTCTTTTCAAATATACATGGTGTTCTTCTTTATTATTATTAATGATTCACTTATAGTAAGATGGTCCTTTCCTTGAAGTAGATGCTTTGTTGTTCCTAATAGGTATTATGATTTTACTTATGCATAATGATCTATGTTTCTTATTATTCTAAGTTTAAGTGTTTTATCATGAAATCAATTAAGTGTGCATCCTTACTTTCCATATTTATTATCCTATGTTGCATGGCTTAAGAAATTTTTAAATGATTAATGCATTTCTATTTTATGGTTTAGGCTTTGTTGCATTGCATGCCCTTATACTAGTATATTCAAAGTACTAATGCATACTTCTTTGCCTACAAGATCTAACCATGTAGGGACCGGAGCTCCGAATCATTCTCCTCCTCCACGTGTCTAGCCATATCTTTTAAGACTATTATTGGTAAGTCCTCCACTCTGGGAACAATACCCACTTTTCTTTCATGCCTTTGTTAGACTTGTCTATGTTAGATATTTATCTTTTGAGGGTGAGCCAAGGAAATATCTTGGCCTCCACACCATTCATACTAGAGGTGTTATTGGATATAGACATTTATGTATGAGCTTGAATCCTATTATGATTACGTAATTATGAACTACATTCCTTAGTCCTTATTCCTCCTTCTATGCTTGTTGTATGCTGATGATGAGATGGAATTCGCAAGATCCTATTCTCCTCATAGCACGAGTCATACTTACCCGCCCTTTAGACTTTATTTGCTGTGTAATCCATGCAAATCCTCTTCCCTATAACATCCCCATAGCGTTTGTCCAAAGTCCCACATCCCTTAGAATTATTTGTTGCTTGCTAGTTGTTAAATTATGCTTCCATAACCAAGGATATGCAAATGATATGCTAAGAGACATGTTTGTATTTCCTTCGGGATTCTCATTGATCGTGTCACATCTGGGCCCTAGGCTTGGATCATGAAATGTAAGGATCCGATTTTTTGTATAGCTTTAGTGATGCTTGGAATTTGGTTTCGATATATTTTGGGCGAAGGTGACACCTTATGAAGCCCCACGGTATGTATGACACCTTATGGAAGCCCTCACGGGTTGTGTGGCCCCTAATGGGATCCCCAAAATAGTGTAAACTCCTTCATTACTATGTTTACTTATTCTAAACACTTAGCTTCTCATTCACTCGCTCAAACGCTTTTCGGATCTTCTTTTCGAACTCTAACCAGGGAATTCCCATGGAACCTGCAACCTAAATCTAAGTTCACTCTCAAGCCCTCAATTCAAGCTTATTTATGTTATTTAAGACCATCATGGTATCCTACATCAAGCTAAGTTCAAAGGAATTCCATTGGTTAAGTTTTTCACAATTATCGAGAGAAAAGTCATATTCAAAGGCTCATATCTCTTAGCAAAAAAAGAACTAGGTGGGCCACGACCTATCAAATTAAAACCCTTTGAATTAGTTTTCCAACGCACTTAGTTTCACCTCATTTGGAGCTCGGATGAAGAAGTTATACCCATTTTCGTAAAGACCTCTTATGTGCGTAGTCACCTTTCTCTAAGGCAAGCCACCCGGGCACCCATATAGGCCGTGTGGCTTCCCACAAATTATGTGGATGTGCCATCATAAAATTTCTTCCCAAAATATATTTTATATGTGGAATCACATCTTGTACGGTTGTACGGTCGTGTGCATGACCTGGAGCTTGAAGCAATAATTTTTTTAGGACAAGTAAAGGGATATGGCTAGGCTCACTGGCTGTGTGGCTTGACACTAGCCGTGAGGCTAGCCATAGGGCTCCCATTCCATTCAAACTTTCTTTAAGTGAGGGGGCACAACACGCCCCGTGGTGCCCTCTGCATAGGTGAACTTCGCCTATTTTTTTTACTAAGTGTTGAAGTCAAGTTCCAACTTCTAAAACTTTTGCTAAGTGAAGGTTCACGGGTGTAACGACCCCAAAACGTTCCCCAAAACGTGCCTCAAAATGCTCAGAATTTTAATTTCCTTATATCTCAAAATTCATTTGTGATTTCGGAAGTCCAGCTTTGGATTCTTGTTCAGGGGGTCCAAATTAGGGAGAAAAGGGTCTAACCCCGATTTAAGAGCAAAGATTTAGCAATTACTAAATTTCAAAAATCAATTTGCAGAGGGGTTTTCGCATTGCTCTCGCAACGCGCCCCTATGTATTATTGAGCTTTGTCTTTCAGCTTCGGTCCAAGACTTTAAGTCTTGGGCCTAAAAGCTCCCGTACGTGTTTTTACACATACTTAGTCATATTTCACCCTCATACTACCGTAAACATTTTTCAATACTCACTCAAACAATTAGTAACATTTTCACTCCCCAAACGCATGTCCCAAACCCTTCCCCCAAGCTAAGGTTCTCCTTCAAGCTTCAAGTATCCATCTCCAATCTTCACCAAGTTCATCCAAAGCTAAGTTATATGGTGTTAAACCATTAGGCCCTTTCACCCATTGTGCCTAAGTCTCCTCTTTACTAATATTGCATGATTTAAAGTTGATTTTACATGTGGGTCTTGTATAATGAGAAATTTGTTATACAGTGATTTTGGTTGTGAAAGTATGATTGTTTTAGCATGTTTTGAGCTCTAAATCATGTTATGATGATGAAATGAGCTTATGTATATGATTATTCATATATGAAGTGTTGCACTATAGCATATGATAAATCCTATATAAAGTGATGCATTAGACCATGCCTAATCCGGGGGGACGAGCCCGGGTAACCTATCGAGGGGTTAGTACCTTGGTAACCGAGGTGGGGGTTAGTACTCACCAACCATGTGAGGGGTTCATACCTTGCCACCCAGATGATAGGTGTGAATGTCATTAACCATGTGAGGGATGCGTACCTCACCACCTAGGGTGATGGGATGTGACCATCACCATCTTAGCCCAACACAAGATTGGATAGCTTGCTTGGTCTCATTTTCACATATGATATCCTATATGAGCATGAGTTACTTAAGCATGTTTTACTTATGCATTGATCATACATGTCATATTGTTATGTTATGCCTAGCGCCTATCGTTATGTATTTTGGATTATGATGCGTATCTCTTGTTGCATTGCATCCCACATACTAAGTACATTCAAACGTACTAACACATACTCTTGCCTACATGACACACCATGTAGGAACCAGTGCTCAAGTTGATCATCCTCCTCCACGTGGCTAGATCAGTTCTACTCAAAGCTAGTTGGTGAGTCCTCCACTTTGGGGACCTTAGTCTATGTTGCTATTATCTATTTAATGAGACACTTTCTTATGTTCAATTTGACTATGAGGGTGAGTCCGGTTACTTTTTCTTGGCCCCCGCTCTATCTATGTATTTAGAGGTGTTTGTGGACAAGTTATGTATCTATGGTACAAGCTTTGACTTCTTATCTCTTAATGATGTTGATTTGCAAGCTAACCCCTAGCCCTTTTGCCTCTTAATATCATTTCACATCTTTTACATGTTTCTGCGACCAATGATGTGTAATTATAAGTTGAGAGGCTTGATTGGGGTTCCATCGAGTTCCCAATTTGCCGTGTCACATCTAGGCCCTTTGCTTGGTTTGTGACAATCTTGGTATCAGAGAATTAGGTTGTTAATGGTCCTCGACATCCAATACACCGCGTCGATTGGAGTCCTGTTCATGGTTGTGAATCGCTCTATGCCTATGAATAAGAGGCTGTAAGGCATTTTAGGAAATGTTTCTTTTGTTCATGTTCGAAGTTGTGCTATAGAGTTGTAGTGAGATTTTTTCCCTAACGATTGTTCTTTGCTATGCTAGATCATGCCTATTACTCGAGGAAGAAGGGCCCGAACTCCCGAGGAGCAACCTACCAATGGTGAACTCCGGGATGCTCTTAATATTCTTGCCTAAGTGGTGGCCAACCAAGTCTAACAAGGGGCCCAAGCCCCTCATGCTGCTACCGCAGGAGCTAGGGTAAGAGACTTTATGAGGATGAATCCTCCGGTTTTCCATGGGTCAAAGCTGGATAAAGATCCACAAGAGTTCATTGATGAGGTCTACAAAATCTTCAATATCATGGGTGTTGGACCGAATGAAAAAGTGGAGTTGGTGGCGTAACAACTCAAGGGGGTAGCCCAAATTTGGTATGACCAATGGAGAGGTGAGAAGGGTAATGGCTATGTGGTGCTTTGGAGGAATTCAAGATTGGCCTTCCTTAGTCGGTTCTTCCCTCTTGAGCTCAGGAAGCTAAGTTGGTTGAGTTTATTAATTTGAAGCAAAGTGCTATGAGTGTGAGGGAATATGCCCTCCAGTTTAATCAACTTTCAAAGTATGCTCCTCACTTGGTGGCCGATCTTAGATCTAGGATGAATAAGTTTGTTTTGGGGGTCTCCAATTTGGTAAATGAAGAGTGCCAGTCCGCTTTGCTAATTAGTAACATGGACTTGTCTCGGTTGATGACCTATGCCGAGAAAATGGAGGTGAAAAGTTGAGGAAGAAGAGAGGTCATGAGGCCAAGAGGGTCCGGTTTGAGGGTAGGTTCCAAAAGGGTGCTAGATTTCATCAAAGCCAAGGTCCTCCTCATACTACTAATAGGGGAGTTGTCAATTGCTTCCCTAGACCTCAAGGTGTCGGTGTAGTGGCTCCTAATGATGTGTGTCCTAGATGTGGGAAGAAGCATGGGGGTCTATGTTTGAAGGGTTCTAATGCATGCTTCGAATGTGGAGAGCTTGGTCACAAAAAGGTGGATTGTCCAAGAATCTGTGGTAAGGGACAGGGTGCAAATACGGTCCCTTTGGGTAAAGGTGGTCCTCAAGGTGGTGCCCCAAGGCACAACCCGTTTTATGCTCCACATTGAAGGCAAGGGGTTGGTTAAGTCCCCGACGTTGTTACCAATATGTTGAAAATCTTTGATCTTGATGTATATGCTTTGATTGATCCGGGTGCTACTCTTTCTTTTGTTACCCCTCTTATTGCTAAAAAGTTTCATGTTGTCCCCGAGTTGTTGCATGAGTCATATGAAGTGTCTACTCCCATTGGTGTCTCTATTGTTGCTAGGAAAGTTTATAGGAGTTGTCCTATTTGCATTTTGCATAAGTTGTTTCCTTGTGATTTTGTTGAATTAGACATGGTGGATTTTGATATCATACTTGGGATGCATTGGTTGCATTTCTACTACGCATCTATTAATTGTAGAACCCGTAGGGTCAAGTTTCAATTTCCTAATGAACCTTACCTTGAGTGGGTAAGTCAAGATGTTGTGGTCAAGGGTAGATTCATTTCATGCATGAAAGCCCATAAGTTGATTTGTAAGGGGTGTTTGTATCATCTTGTGAGGGCCAAAGATGTGGAGTCCAAAGTCCCTTCCATTAAGTCACTAGTTGTAAACGAGTTTCTTAGTGTCTTCCCAAATGACCTTCCCGATGTTCCTCCCGATAGGGAGATAGATTTTGACATAGATCTCCTTCCTGACACTTAACCTATCTCCATTCCCCCTTATCGTATGGCCCCGATGGAGTTGAAGGAGTTAAAGGAGCAACTGAAAGATTTGTTGGAAAAGGGATTTATTAGACCTAGTCAATCACCTTGGGGTGCACCAGAACTGTTTCTAAAGAAGAAAGATGGGACCCTTAGAATGTGCATTGACTACCGACAACTTAACACGGTCACTATAAAGGACAGGTATCCTCTTCCCAGAAATGATGACTTGTTTGACCAATTGCAAGGGGCTAGCTTTTTCTCTAAGATTGATCTTCAGTCTGGGTACCATCAAGTGAGGGTGAGGGAGTGTGATATTCCCAAGATGGCCTTCCAGACTAGATATGGGCACTATGAATTTGTAGTGATGTCCTTTGGGTTGAATAATGCACCGGCCATCTTCATGGACTTAATGACTAGGGTCTTCAAACCCTACCTTGATTCCTTTGTCGTGGTTTTCATTGATGATATTTTAATCTATTCACATTGTAGAGAGGAGCATATAGGCCATTTAAGAGGGGTCTTGCAAAGATTGAGGGAGGAGAGATTGTATGCTAAGTATGACAAGTATGAGTTTTGGTTGAAGGAGGTTGTATTCTTGGGTCATATGGTGTCGGGGGATGGCATTAAAGTGGATCCCAAGAAGACCGATGTGATTAGGAATTGGCCTAGACCATTGACCCCATCAGATATTAGGAGCTTCTTCGGTCTTGCGGGTTACTACAGAAGGTTTGTGAATTGGTTCTCTTCCATTGCTTCCCCTATGACAAAATTGACTCAAAAGAGGGTTAAGTTTGAATGGATGGATGAATGTGAGAAAAGCTTCTGAACATTGAAAGATAGACTTGTGTCCACTCCTATATTATCACTACCAGATGGGCTTGAGGATTTTTGTTGTGCATTGTGATGCATCTAGAGTTGGTTTGGGTTATGTCCTAATGCAAAATGGTAAGGTCATAACCTATGCTTCTAAGCAACTCAAAGTGCATGAAAAGAACTACCCTACCCATGATCTTGAATTAGCCACCGTGTTGTTTGCTTTAAAGATTTGGTATCATTATTGTATGGGGCGCATGTTGATATCTTCACCGATCATAAGAGCTGTCAATATGTCTTCACACAAAAAGATCTGAACTTGAGACAAACAAGCTGGCTAGAACTTCTCAAAGATTATAACACGAGTGTGAATTATCACCCAGGTAAGGCAAATGTTGTGGCAGATGCTTTGAGTTGGGTGTCCATGGGTAGAATAGCTCGTGTGGATGGTGGTGATAAGAAGATGGCTAAAGAGGTGCATAGGTTGGCTAGGTTGGGGGTTAGGTTGGAAGAGGTTGGTAATGATGGTGTTGTGGTTATTGATGGGTCCAAGTCTTCCTTGGTTGATGAGGTGATAGCCAGACAAGATCTTGACTCCTCCTTGCTTGAATTGAAGGCCTTAGTGAAGGAGGGAAAAGTAGAGTTTTTCTCCCAAGGGGTAGATGGTGACCTTAGGTACCAAGGTAGGTTATGTGTGCCATGTGTTGATGGTTTGAGGGAGAGAATTCTTGATTAGGCCCATAATTCTTCTTACTCTATCCACCCCGGTTCCACAAAAATGTATAGAGACTTGAGAAATGTGTATTGGTGGGGAGGCATGAAGAGGGACATTGGTAAATTTGTTTTCGGTTACCATAGTTGTCAACAAGTCAAAGCCGAAGATCAAAGGACGGGTGGCCTAACCCAAGACATAGAGATTCCCACTTGGAATTGGGAGGTAAATTAATATGTATTTTGTGGTCGGGTTGCCCAAAACTAGAAAAGGTTTTGATTCCATATGGGTGGTGGTTGATATGATGATGAAATCAGCTCAGTTTCTACTGGTTAAGACTATATATGGTGCTGGAGAGTATGCAAGGTTGTACATCTATGAGTTAGTGAGGTTACATGGGGTTCCTTTATCCATTATATCGGATCGTGGTGCACAATTTACTTCACACTTTTGGATGTCTTTTCAAAGGGGCCTTGGTACCAATGTTCACCTTAGTACGACCTTCCACCCTCAAAGGGATGGCCAAGCCGAAAGGGCAATTCAAACACTTGAAGATATACTTAGGGCTTGTGTCTTCGAGCTTAAAGGTAGTTGGGATGACCATCTTCCATTGATTGAGTTTGCCTACAAAAATAGCTATCACTCTAGTATCGGTATGGCTCCTTTTAAGGCTCTTTATGGGAGACGTGATAGATCACCGGTGGGTTGGTTTGAGGTTGGAGAGGTGGATTTGTTGGGACCAGATCTAGTTATGGATGCTCTTGAGAAGGTTAAGATGATCAGGGAAAGGTTTAGGAAAGTCTTCAAAAATCCTATGCCGATGTGAGAAGAAGAGACCTTGAATTCAAATGGGTGATTGGGTCTATTTGAAAGTTTCTGCAATGAAAGGTATAGTACATTTTAGTAAAAAGGGGAGATTGAGCCCAAGGTACGTTGGTCCTTATGAGGTGATAAAGAGGGTTAGCAAGGTATCTTATGAGTTGAAGTTGCCTAGTGAAATGAATTTGATTCATCCAGCATTTCATTTTTCGATGTTGAGAAAGTGTGTTGGTAATCCTAATGCCATTGTGCCTCTTAATGTTATAGGTGTTGTTGAGGAGAACTTGACCTATGAGGAGGTTTTGTTTCAGATCTTGGATAGGCAAGTGAAGAGATTGAGGAACAAGGAAGTGGCATCCGTTAAGGTCCTTTGGAGGAACTAACAAGTTGAAAGTGCTACATGGTTGGTCGAAGCGGACATGCAAAAGCGGTATCCTGATCTTTTCCACTCCACCCAAGCCTAAGATACTAATCCCAAGACCCTTATGTGGTTTCAAGTCTCATGTTTCAACCCTAAGTCATTCATATGCTTTCATCGTTGAGTTGGTAAACTTATGATGATTTTACACTTGTGTTGAGAATTTAAAAATGGTGTTTTACATGTTATGTTGCATTCTTGTTGGGGTAGATTTGTTCATGATTACCCTTTTCTTGTACATCTCTTTTACATTTGGAAACGAATGTTCCCAAGGGGGAGATATTGTAACGACCCCAAAAAGTGCCCCAGAACATGCCTCGGAAAACCCAGAATTTTAATTTCCTTATATCTCAAAATCCGTTTGTGATTTCAGAAATTAGACTTCAAATTCTTGTTCAGGGGGTCCACATTAGGGGGAAAAGGTTCTAACCCCGATTTAAGAGCAAAGATTTAGCAATTACAAAATTTCAAAAATCAATTCCTAGAGGTGTTTTCGTATCCCACTCGCGACGTGCCCCTATGTATTTTTTAGCTCTGTTTTTCAACTTCAGTCCAAGACTATAAGTCTTGGGCCTAAAAGCTCTCATATGTGCTTTTACCCATACTTAGTCATATTTCACCCTCATACTACCCTAAACATTTCTCAATACTCACTCAAACACTTAGTCACATTTTCACTCCCCAAACTCAAGTCCCAGACCCTTCCCCCAAGCTAAGGTTCTCCTTCAAGCTTCAAGTTTCCATCTCCAATCTTCACCAAGTTCATCCAAAACTAAGGTATGTGGTGTTGAACCATGGGTCCTTTCACCCATGGTGCCTAAGTCTCCTTTTTACTAATTGCATAATTTAAACTTGATTTTACATGTGGTCTTGTATATTGAGAAATTTACCGCATAGTGATTTTAGTTCATGAAAGTATAGTTTTTTTAGCATGTTTTGAGCTCTAAATCTTGGATCTAATGTTGGATTTGAATAGGGGTTTTGATGATGTCTTGGGGGTGTTGCAAGGTGTTGATCGATGGTTTCACAACAGATTTTCTTGCATGATTTCATCTCTAAATTGCATGGTCATTTACCCTCATTACACTCCCCCAAGGTGTTCGATAAAATGTCCAGTTATGGTTTCTTGAGGAAGTGAAGGTCCAAAGAATGAGATATGATATGAATGATGTTATGATGATGAAATGAGCTTATGTATATGATTATTTGTCACACCTCGAACCTAGGGCCTAGACGTGACCGGCGAATTGGGAATCTGAATGAACCCTAAACAAGGCTCATAGCATATCATTACACATCCTTGGTCGCGGAAGAAATTAAAATGACAATAAGAGATAAGCATAAACATGGGGAATCAGGTCTAAGGTAAAGAGTTAAACACTTGAATAACATAAATGAGTCAAAGCTCAAGCATAATACATAACTTATCTAACAACACCTCTAGACATAGAACTTAGCTGAGGCCAAGACAAACAACTGGGCTCACTCTCATAGTCATAAGTATTCCAAAATATACAAGATGTAGTCTGAACAAAAGCATGAAAGAAGATAGATTGTGTCCCCGAACATGAGGATTCACCAAAAGCTAGCTTGAACACTCCGTCTAGCCATAAGGAGAATCAACAGGGGCTACGACTCCTACATGGTAACATCATGTAGGCATAAAGTATGCGTTAGTACCTTTGAATGTACTAAGTATGCAAGGTGCAATGCATGTAACTTACCAAAACCTGTATGTCGATGTTAGATGACGAGGAATATAATATAGAAAGAGTTGAATATCGAAGAATGTAATATACGAGATGCTATGAAAGTCATGATGCATGGAATGCAAATGACTCACTCATTTATATATATTGGGGATGTGACCTCAACTGACATAAGTAAGACCAAGCGGGCTATTACTTGGAATCCCGATGAAATCCCCTCATCGGTAAAGAGGTGATCTACTTGCCAAGGTTAGGCCATACTTCACCTTACGGGACAACTCCCTCTTCATATGAAGTAACCTTCCTTATGGGACAACTCCCTCTTCGGATAGAATTTTCACAAAATCACAATTCAAATCATTTCTTTTCCTTACGAGACAACTCCCTCTTCGGATTGGAAACCTATGCTAGGCACATAGTTCAAGGAAAGGGAGTGGGCCATTGGGGATAGCCTTAACGCCCCCAATCCATCGGTGCTAAATCATCAGCCCACAAGAATAAATATACGTATACATATATATACATACTTTCAAATAATGTAAATCATTTCCGAAACCATTTCAATGCATTCTTAGGCTTAAAGGCCAAAACATAACTTCATAGTCTATATACTCATGCATAGGAATAGCCCATTCATATACAAATGGTGCAAGCACCCAAAATGCTCAAGAGCCTAAAATCAAATACATATATGTGATCACAATATTGCCATAACCAACAATAACAACAACAATAACATACCCAGTGGAATCCCACAAGTGGGGTCTGGGGAGGATAGAATGTACACAGACCTTGCCACTACCTCATAGAAGTAGAGAGGTTGTTTCCTGAGAACCCTCGTCTCAAAAACCCATAAGCAGAATAAACCAGATATGACAAAAAGTAAAAGAAAGGGAACAACAAAAAAACGACTAATAACCAAAAGCACATGACAAACATTCTATCAAAACTCATATCATAGAACATAATTGGGATTAACCCATAACATAATTTCTCAAAATAATCCATGTACATGAATGCACATACTATGGACAATGAGAGAGTGGCATGGTTAATTAGGATTCAATTTAAAATCAACAATATAATATGAAATTCAATCAAAAACATAACTAAATCCACTTCATATTGTAATCACCCATGCATTTAGAAGTCTTAAAAGGAACATGCATACTTGAAATTCCATAAACCCCAAAGGAAATCCTCATGTAATAGTTTAAATCACATTAAAATCATCAAATAAAAACTAGCCATGCATAATTAGAATTTTAGGATTCATAATCTTCAAAACCCTGAATTTAAAGTAAACTAGAAATCCATGAGATTGCTTAAAAATAATTTTGGGTCTCCTTTGATTGTAAGGAAGTCAAGGATCAACCCACATACCTTAGACCTTGAGTTCCTTGAAATTGAGTTTGGGAAGAATGGAAGCTTGGAAGTGGGTCTTGGAATCCAAACTTGTTCTTGGGTTTCCTTGAAATTGAATTGGAGCTTAATGGAGGCTATTGAGAGGATTTGGGAGTTTGATTGAGATGAGAGTAGTGATTTTTATCCTTTGGAACATTGTTTAGGTCTTTTAGGAGGGTTAAGATAGCATTGGAAGTCTAAAAAGGACATTAGAGTAATTAGTATTTACGAAAAAGTCATTAGTGAATGGATGGAAATTTTGGCGAAGTGTTGCTCCACAAATGGTCCCATGGGTCGTGTGGCACTCCACGGGTCGTGTGGAGTGCCCGTGACAAGGTACTTAGTCCAAAAATTGAAGTTGGAAATCGATTGAAACAAGATTTCTCGTCATGATCACCGAGGCCTCCACGAGTCCTGTGGAGGCTTGTAGCACCATATTTGGTGCTGCAAAATGTTTCCTAGGCTCCACGACAAGGATCACGGGTCATTCCTCATGCCACAGGTTGTGGTGAGGGGCATGGCACAACACTTAGCAAGAAAAACTCCCCCAAATGCCCACTATTCCTCTCTTGTACTCACCCCACGACCTGCCACACGGCTAGTGGCAAGCCACACGGCCCGTGCCGCTGGTCTTTCCCCATGGCTTAGGCCGAAAATGGCCTTTTCCAACTCAATACCATCAAATGACCCGTACAATACACCACTGCCCGTATAGGTGCCCGTGGGGCTTCACTACACGGGAGGGTCTTACGAAAATAGTCATAACTCCTTCATCCGAACTCGAAATGAGGTGAAATTAAGTGCGTTGGAAAGTTAACTCAAAGGGATTTCATTATACGTGTCGTGGGCCACCCAGTTCCAATTGTGCTAAAGCTTATGCTTGTTTAAAATTTACCCTTCTACCAGTACTTGTGTCAAACTTAGCCAAGGAAAATCCTTTTGAACTTGGCCTGTCACAGGGGCCCATGAAAGCCTTAAACAATATATAAAAGCTTGGAAATTTTGGGTCCTTACATTATACATATATGAAGTGTTGCACCAGAGCATATGATAAATCCTATATAAAGTGATGCATTAGACCATGCCTAATCCAGGGGGACAAGAGCTCGGGTAACCTATCAAGGGGCTAGTACCTTGGTAACCGAGGTAGGGGTTATTACTCACCAACCACGTGAAGGGTTCGTACCTCTCCACCCGGATAATAGGTGTGAATGTCATTAACCATGTAAGGGTGTGTACCTTACCACCTAGGGTGATGGGTTGTGACCATCACCATCTTAGCCCAACACAAGGTTGGATTGCTTGCTTGGTATCATCTTCACATATGATATCCTATATGAGCATGAGTTACTTAATCATGTTTTACTTATGCATAGATCATACATGTCATATTGCTATGTTATGCCAATTGCCAATCATTATGCATTTTGGATTATGATGCTTATCTCTTGTTTGCATCCCACATACTTGGTACATTTAGACATACTAACGCATACTCTTACCTACATGACATCACCATGTATGAACCGGTGCCCAAGTTGATCATCCTCCTCCACGTGGCTAGATCGGTTCTACTCAAAGCTAGTTAGTGAGTCCTCCACTTCGGAAACCTTAGTCTATGTTGCTATTATCTATTTAATGAGATACTTTTTTATGTTCTATTTGACTATAAGGGTGATCCCGGTTACTTTGTCTTGGCCCTCGCTCTATCTATGTATTTAGAGGTGCTTGTTGGATAAGTTATGTATCTATGGTAGGACCTTTGACTTCTTATCTCTTGATGATGTTGATTTGCAAGTTAAACCCTAGTCCCTTTGCCCCCTTAATATCATTTCATGTCTTTTACATGTTTTCGCGGCCAATAATGTGTAATCATAAGTTAAGAGGCTTGATTGGGGTTCCTTCGGGTTCCTCATTCGTTGTGTCACGTCTAGGCCCTAGGCTTGGTTCGTGACAACGGGAAAGTTCACGGGTCGTGTAATTCCACACGTGCCTTGAACCCTCCTTTGAAATGGTGACGTGCAATTTTTCCCTTTGTTTCATTAATGGCGTTTTCGTAAATTTTATTTATTCTAATGACTTTTTGGGAATTCCTATCCTATCTTAAGGTTTCCTAATAACCTAAAACCCTATTAAAATTATTCAATTCTTTCCCTCATTCTACACTCACTCAAAAACTCCTCTTAAGAACACTTGTGGGATTCAAGCTTGGGAATTCAAGACTAGCTCAATTCTTCTTCAAATTCTCTTGGGATTTCTTCATTGGGTCTAGGTAAGTGGGTTTGATCTTTGGTTCCTTTCACCCAAAGGGACCCAAAACTTTTCTAGCACTTTTTAATGAATTTTAGCTAATTTAAATTGGGGTTTTATATATGGTGATTTCTTAAAATTCAAATAATGTATGATTTATGTTCATCTACTGGTTTTAAGATGATTTAAACTATTATATGATGAATTACATTGGGTTTATAAAATTTTGAATGTGTATGTCCCTTTTCAAGGCTTGTTTATGCATGGGTGATTATATTATGATTTTAAATGTAGATTTAATTATATTTTATTTATATTTCATATTATATTGTTTGAATTTAGATTGAATCTTAATTACCCATGCTTTCCTCACATCATTCATGACATTTGCATTCATGACATTGGATTATTATAGAAATTATGAAGTGGGTTAAGCCTGATTATGTTCAATAATATGATTTTGATAAGATATTGATTTTGATAAGAATGTGATCACATATATGTCTATGATTATGGCTCTGTGAGCATTATGGGTGCTTGCACCACTATGTATGTATGAATGAGCTATTCCTATGCATGAGTATCATGACTACAAGCTATGATTTGCCATTTGATTCTAAGTATGAACTATTATGAATGATATTTGGCTTTTAAGCCAACTTATGCATTTAAGTGATTTGAAATGACTCACTTCTTTGAAAAGCATGTATATGTATAAGTATTCTCATGGGATATTGACTTAGCAAGGCTATCTCAAAGGGTCTTCTTCCTTTCCTTGAACTATGTGCTAGCATAAGAATGGTAGTCATCACCGAAATGATCAGGTCGTAAGGGATGACTATTCATTTATGATATGATATGATATGTTTTAATATGAAAATCCTTCCGAAATGACCGAGTCGTAATGAAGGTGGCCACCACATATGAAATCACCGGGTCGTACGGTGTGGTGTAGATTACCTTTAGTAAGTAATCTTCTCTCACCCTATGGGAGGTCAACATCGGGCAAATTCATGTAATAGCTCGCATAGGTTTGACATATCAGTTATGTCACATCTCCACTATATATATGAGCATCATTTACACATCATGCGTCATGAATTTCATGGCATCTTATTATATTACATTCCTTGTTATATATCTCTTTCTATATTATGTGCCCTTATCATCTAACATTAAAGTGCAGGTTTAGTAAGTTTCATACATTTCACCCTGCATACTTAGTATATTTAAACGTACTAACATATATTTTGCCTACATGATATCACCATGTAGGGACATAGGTGCCTATTTATCCACCTTATGACGTCTATCTTGGATTTCGGATTGTACTTATTGTGATGAGTCCTATCTTCTGAGGACCAACCACCACTTCTTCTACCTATGGTATCATTGGCCAATTTACTTTCTTTGAGGGCAAGCTCGGGGTATGTCTTGGTCCCTGACCTATCGTATGTTAGAGGCATTGTTGGACATCTAGTGCGTTATATGTCATGTGATGTATTTGGAGCTTTGGTTTTGACTCTTTATGAATATATTACATGGTTTATGCTTGTGATGTGATTATGCTTCTTGATATGAAGGATACCAAGTCCTTAAATTGTCCCCATAGCGTGAGTCCTACTTTCCCGTCCCTTAGAACAATGTGTTTACTTTTGTATATGCTTCTGAACCAATGTTATGAGTTTTGGTATCCTGACGCATGTTTGGGGACTCTCGGGTTCCCATTCACCGTGTCACGCCTACACCCTCGGCTTAGGTCGTGACAGATGGTATCAGAGCCCTAGGTTTGTAAATGATCCTCGGAGTCCAACATGTCACGTCATGTATAGTCCTATTCATGGGTATGAAGTGTACCATGCCTATGAGTGGGAGGCTATGACGACGGTCTAGGAATTGTCTCACTTCTTCATGCCTTATATCGTGCTACAGATTGTATGTTTCCATTTCAGAGGATGCCTCGTGGTAGACCGGCTCTGACTAATGAGAGTCAAGCACCTCAAGGACGTATGGATGAGCCTATCTCTAATGGTGAATTCTGTATGGCCTTTGCTATGCTTGCCCATGTGGTGACCACTCAGACTAGGTAGAATAAGCTTCCTTAGGATAACACTTCGGCTTCTAGAATGAGGGATTTCACCAGGATGAATCCTCCAGAGTTCTTTGGGTCTAAGGCTAATACGAATGCTCAAGAGTTCATTGATGAGCTCACCAAGGTGTTGAATATTATGAGTGTCCCTTTTGAGGAACAAGCTGAACCGGCTGCCTTTCAGTTGAAGGATGTAGCCCAAGTGTGGTACACTCAGTGGTCTATGGAGAGAGTTCGTGGTGATGTTGTTAATTAGGAGAAGTTCAAGCTTGCTTTTCTGGAACGTTTCTTCCCAGTTGACCTTAGGGTATCCAAGATGACTGAATATATCAACCTTAGGCAAAGGAACATGAGTGTGAGGGACTATTCACTCAAGTTCACTAAGCTTTCCAAGTATTCTCCGACACTTGTGGCTGACCCTCGTGCAAGGATGCACAAATTCATTTCTGGCATCTTCGACTTGCTTGTTGTGAAAG
>JAPFFP010013312.1:0-16991 GCA_026153255.1 Solanum medicagineum
TACACAAAATCAACAATCACATTCAACCACAATCCCTAAAGCTCGACATGACGCAGGGGATAGAGTATTACCTTTTTTGGAGCAGCAAAACTGAGGACGACGAGCTTAAATGAGGACGCTTCAATACCACCACAGAGCTTGTTTCAAACTTTTCCACTCCAAAAAAAATGATGTTCTGGTTTTGGCCTTTTCTTTTTGGTTTTCGGATTTTTGTTTTTCTGGTTTTTCTGTTTCTCTGGTTTTCTGTGATTCTTTTGACTGAGATCGTTCCCCCCATTTTTGAGAAGAAAGAGGGATTATATAGGCATTGATTAGAGTTTGAAAGGAGTGAGTTTGAAATTTGAAAAAGTGGTACGCGTGACCGACAAGAGTTTGTGAGAACGTGTTGTGACCGTTGGGGGTTGTCGGGGACCGGTCGGGGAACATTGGAAGAAGGTGCGGCGCCTAGGGTTTTCTAGTTTTGGTTTCGGGTTTTCTGGGTATTGACGACGAAAAGGAAGAGGGGAGAATGGGGGGAGTGGGCTTGGTGTGTGTGTGTGTGTGTATGTGTGTGTGAAGAAAAAGAAAAATGGAGGAGGCGGCTAGGGTTTGGGGCAAAGGAGAAGGGAGAAAAATGAGGAAGAAGCAGGGGAGTGAGGGGTGGTAAAGGGTTTGGGGCGCGTGGGCCCCACGCGCCCGGTTTTTAATTTCTTTCTCTTTTTTTTTTGTTGTTTAAATTGTTTAAAAATCGTTAAAAATAAAAATAAAATTCGATTACTAATTTGACACCGTGGAGGGTAAAAATTGGGTGTCAACAGTAGAATAACTATGTTTCAACCGTAAAATTCTTATATTATCTTTTTTAGATTTAAGGAGCATTTAGCTTAAATAATGTATTAAAAATTGATTGAAAATTTATTATTTTCAGCCAAATAAAGTTTTTTTTTTTTTTGCCTAAAATGTGAAGTTCTAGCCAAGCTTTTACTAATTTGACTCAAGAAAGAAAGTCGGAAAATAAATGAACACTAAAAAGACTTTATTTAAAAAAAGGAAAAATACTCATAAATATCTCTAACCTATGGAAAAAGGTTCATAAATATCTCTCTTTCATTTTTGGGTCTAAAAATACCCCTAAGGTTTATTTTTAGACTCATAAATATTCCTAATCTATTAAAAAGGCTCATAAATATCTCTCTTCCACCTTTGGGTCTAAAAATACCCGTAGGATTTATTTTTGGATTCAAACATACCCCTCAACTTAACAAAAATAGTCAAGTCAATTTTAATTTTTTAAAAAAACCACATGACATATTCTAAACTTCTAATTGGTCACACGCACTCACAATAATTTAAACCCACCCAATCATGTTGTTTTATTAAAATTCATGTATACCACTTACGTAAAGGACCTTTAGTCCATTTGGATAACCACTAAAATTAGCTAAGCACTTAAATTAAACTCTAGGCTAGAAGTAAAATAAGAAATCGAGAGATAAATACAATTTCAAAAAATAAAATAAAATAACATACTTCGTATTTGCCAACGAGATAATTTACAGCAAAAGAATAATAAATCAAAAACATAATAAAAAAATAAAATAAGTAATTTTTAAATGTTTGGGTGGTTTGAATTATTATGAATATGTATGACCAATTAGAAAATGCTACATGACTTTTTAAAGAATTAAAATTAATTTAACTATTTTTGTTAAGCTGAGGAGTATGTTTGAAGCCAAAAATAAACATCAAAGGTATTTTTGGACCCAAAGGAAGAAGATGGGTATTTATGAACCTTTTTCCATAAGTTAGGTATTTATGAGCTTAAAAATAAACCCTATGGGTATTTTTAGACTCAAAGGTGGAAGAGGTGTACTTATGAACCTTTTCCATAGGTTAGGGGTATCTATGAGTCTTTTCCCTTAAAAGAAGAAAAGAAGAAAAAAGGCCAAGAATGCCCTAACCTATTGAAAATGCCTCGAAAATACCATCCTTTCACCTTTTGGTCCAAAGATACCATTCACCTTTATTTTTAGTTCAAAAATATCTCTCTTTTGATCTAAAAATACTCTCAACTCAAATTTAATTAGTTTGAATTCTTTTACTAATTAGTTTATTTATTCTAAAAGATACTTTTTTATTTATTCAAATTCTTAATATTAGTTTATCCCAAAATATTTAAGCCTACATATTTAAGTCTCACATAAAATAAAATAAAAAATTTATTGTGTAAAAATAAAGAATAAAATTCTTAATATTATTATACTTCATTTTTACACAAGACCTTATTTTTTTATATTTTATTATTTTATGTTTTTAATTTATGAAACGCCTTTTAATTTATTTATATTGATTTTTTAATTTATATTTAAATCATCATGTAAAAAATTTAATTATATAAATATTTAATATTTTTTACTTTTTAACAAAATAACATATAATAAAAATAAATTATTTGATGTAATTAATTGTAGGTAACGAAGGTTTTTGCAAATTTCGACGAAACTTTTGGTACATTGAATTTGTGGTTAATGTTCCTGATGTGAGTACATGGATTTCCTTCTCATTCTTGATTAGGAGATATTTCTAAAAGAATTAAAGGAGTTTTTTTTAATTAAATTTTTCTGATTCTTAAACCATTTTATTGATCAAGTATCAAAGAAAATAGCTTTGTTCTGGGCCCAAGCTCAAGTACATTTTGGAAACTTCCTGAAAACTTTTTCGATGGCATCTTCTCCAACAACTCCTATGCGCATTGATGCCTTGGATTTGCTTTTCTCGACTCTGTTCATTGGCTCCTGGTAAGCTTCCTTTCCCTTCTTGTTTTAATTTATAAACTCTCCTTGTTCCCTTGCCAGGTATATTTGTAATCCACTTGCTTTGTCTCCAATGATGTCTTCTACCTTGTAGATCTGGTAATAATCTTTTCTCTTTTTTCCTCTATTTTTACCCTTTTTTTATTTCTCAGATTATGCCAGCTCAGTGGTAGTTCATCCTCGCTGATGCTCCTGTGATTGTCTTTCCTTGCAAGTATCTTTGTGTTTTTTGGTGAGCTCTTTGTGATAATTAGTATATCTTCTAGCCATTTTTTTACCTGTTATTTCCTTGTTAGGAACGAGAGTTGAAGGAGTGTAATTAGTTGACTTTGAACTTTTTGTAATTAAAGGAGTGTCATTACAATCTTCAATCTCAAGGGACCAAGAAATAGTTCAATTATTTTTTGTATTCTTTAATGTAATACACAATTCTTTCTTAAACATGGTCTAACTATTTCTATGAATCACTAATATTTATTATAAAAACTATGATTACGTGATTATTTTTAAAAAATAATTGGGTCATAGTGCTGGCATATTATTTTGGGTGAAAAACTACTGGAAAAATCTAGTGGAGTGGAGTTCTTTTTTTTTTCTTTTTCAAATTCATATGGTAAGATCAAGGGTGTATTTTAGTTCAAATAGTCAAATAGAGGGGATATTTAAGATTGTTAATAGTTCAATTATGAAACTAATAATTCTTGCAAAGTTTGAGAATGTTTTAAATTAGCACTTCTCTCGACTTTTTACCTATGCTTCTACAAGAGTTTAAGACCACTTGCTATACTATATGAAAGATATGGGGTGTATTTAAATTCAATTAGTCAAGTGAAGGGGTGATTTTAAAACTGTCTAAAGTTGTCAATATGAATGGGCCCAGCCCATCCAAATTAGTTCATGTAGGCTTTGAAATTTTTCAAGTCAGGCCGGGAAGACCCATTATTTTGACGGGCCGAAAAATAGTTAGTGTAATGACCTTTTTACGTTGTTATGGATAAATCAATGGATAAAGAATTTGGGCCAGAAAACTACTGAGTAATAACATGAAAATTTTGAGCCTAAGCCAGACTTAGACAAAATATGAGCCAGGTGAAGTGTGGTGGTAATCCAATAATGAATTGGGGTTTGATTTATGAGTTTTAATCATTTGAGTTGATAGCCAAGACGATAACGAGCCTGTACAGCTTTACGAAATCGAATTTGAGCGAGTAACTGGAATTGATCTTTGCATGAAATAGTGACTTTAGAATGTCACAGTTTGAGGGAGTGTTGCGAAGTAAAGATTTGTGATTCAAATTTTGAGTCCCTATTTTAATTCGATTCAGCATAGTGAGATTATTCTCTCTATGGCGAGTTGGGACCGCTATGGCGAACTTGATGCGAACAAAAATCAGAAAAAGTTCAAAAATATTATTTTTGCTGCAATATTATTTTTGGAGAACAAAAAAATGACTTAAGATTTTTTTTCTCTTCATTCTCATACTAAAGGTAAGTTAATTACTCCCTTATCTTATAATTTGATCCTTAAAATTTAAAATCTATGGTAATCATCCTAGGAGAGAATCCCTAACTTGGAAATAATGGTGGAATCCCAGTTGGGTGATAGAATCATGAAGTTGGCCAATGATTAGTATTTTAATATAATCCATAAAAATTAGGCCACAATTATTGATTCTGTATATTCGCTAAATTGTTTTAGACCAAGAACAAGTTAGGAAACTCCGGAAGAGGAAAGTTCAGATTCTTCAAAAGTATTCAGGCTTAATTTTAGAGATAGGTAATGATTTATTTTTTAGTCTGTATTATATGTGCCTATTAACTGCATCATTACTATTACTTCTATGTATGTGAATAGGAAAAGATATAACGAACCTAATAAAATGACTATTTATGTCAAATTGTATGCATTAACCTGTTACTTGATTGTATAAGTAATGATTATGGTTGTGTTGTTAGATTGGGTACCACCCCGGTGCATATTGAATTGGGTACCACAATGGTACATTGGATCGAGTACAATGTCGGTACATATTAGATTGGGTACCATGTCAATACATATTGAATCGGGTACCATGCTGGTGCATATTGGAACAAGTGTCACACTAACATACTAACTATTGAAACAGGTGTTATACTGGCACAAATAAATGGATATGAGTTCCATGAGAGGACCATCTTTGACTATTGCATTTAAGATTACTATGAAACTATATAGTGATCATGAAATGGTAGTCTGATAGTGTATTCATGTATATATGTTGTTTTACTTTGTTTTAGTTACTTTAATATATTGTATTTACAAGAATGGCCATGTGATCCTTTCATGACATTATTTTCATGTGTATTGATATTGTATTTGCTCTTTTGATACTGTATTTGTTCTTTTTTTGTTGAGTACATGACATCTTCAGGAAACTACTGATAGACCGACGTGAGATCATTGACTTGATGAATTTAAGGGTGAGCCAGTTCTTTCAGACTACCATGCTTCATCTAGGATATCATTCCATTTTCTTCAGACTTAGACTTTTCAGACTTTGTTTTATATTATTGCTTCGGGCTTGCATCCACTTAGTCTAGATCTTCAATAAAGTTAGAATTTTGGTACAATGACTTTCAAGTTTTAGGGAGTTAAGTTTCACATTCTTATTAGTATGTATCATTAGGCTATAGTAATGGTTTCTTCACTGAAGGACTAGCGTGGGTGTCAAGCATGACAGATCAGAGTCATGACAAAAGTTGGTGTTAGATCCCTAGATTTGTTAATCTTATTGTACAACAATTAGACTAGTGAAATCTTGTAGAATGGTATGAAAATGTCTGTACTTTTCTTCGAGAGGTTATAGGACTTTAGAAAACCTCTCTATCTTTTCCCCCTCTCATGTTCTAACTTGTTTATAATTGATTTCTAGTGGTTCTAGTTAGCATATAATCTCTTTCACTCTTCTAACTGCAAATGGTTAACACGCGGTACAATCGCATCAAGCCAATAGCTTTAATTTACAAGCCAACAAAGAAGCCAACAGTGAGAGAACATGGTCGAGGTAGGAGTAGAGGAAGAGGAAAAGGAAGGGGCAGAGGCCGAGGAAAGGTAGCACCTGCCAGGAGTGAAGCCTAAGCTAAGAATGTACCTAGAAAAGAGGCCTCTCCCACACCTCAGGTTGAGATAGAAGAAACTCTAAAGATCGAGATTGAGAAAGATGTAGAATTGGAGGAAAATGAATAGGTTGGGACTGTAGAACTTCCCTCTCTGGACTCATCAATATCTCAACAAGTTTGGAATTTTCTGAGTGGGTTGACTAGCTCTGGAGCCATTTTCATGGTGCCCATTGCTCAATATCTAATCACTCACCCAGTTGCAATTATGATTCCTAAGATGGATGGAACACCGAGTATTGATGCTTTCTTCCATCCATTTTTTAGCTCAGTGATGACTGGACCTAAGCATGAGATAAATTCTTGATGTTAAAGTTGCCGCATTCTAAAGCTTGGAGAATGAGGATGCCTATAAATTCATCCTCGACTGCGATGAGAGACTTCACAAGATAGGCATTGTGCATCACCATAGAGTTGATTTTGTAATCCTTCAGCTTTAGAGTGAGGGTAAGCATTGGTGAAGAGCCTTTGTGGAATGATTGTCAGTTTTGCCTCCAATCACTTAGGTTTAGTTCCATCCTTGTTATGGCGAAGTATGTGTCTAAATTCTAAGAGATCGTAAGAAGGATGAGTTTATGAATCACGAGCAAGATGATAAGACTATAGGAGGCTAAGTTTCATACTTTGTCTAGACATACTACATAGTTGGTGATTCCAGAGGAAGAGAAGATTCATTTGATCATCAAAGGCTTGAATACTAAATAGCAAGTTGTGTCTGTTCATATAACCTTTGCAGGTAGAAGCTTAATGAAGTGAAAAACTTTGTAAAGAAAGAGGAAGGAGTTCAACAAACTGCGAAAGCCAAGGCTTTGCGAAGAAGCCCAAGAATGCAGGTAACTTTGATGGATCTTACTCCAGAGGTTCAGGTAGGCCAGCATTTGCAGTTCGGCCAATTCAGTCAGTTTTTCCTTCTTCTTGGGGTGGTTACTTTGGGACTTCACAGCAAATCCAACTCAGGATAGACAGGGAGCTTCTTTCACACCTGATAGCCAATCTTTTCTTTACTACATTTGTTATAATTATAGGGAATTAGGTCACATGAGGAGACATTGTTTCATATCTCCATGGTTTATCCTATGCAGTAGTACTGATAGACAGAGATAATAACGACAGGGGGTGTACACAAGGTGGGAAAAGAGGAAATCAGAGAGAGCAGGGAAATAGTAATGCAGGTAGAGAAGCAGTGCAGCCAGGCTGAGAGGTTTCCCTTTGGACGATAGAGCTTAGTTTTATGCTTTTTCAAACATGACAAAAGCTCAGACACTAATGTAATGATCACAAGTACTATTTTTATTTGTCGCTTAATGGATACTACGTTGTTTGATTTAATCTTATGTGTCCACACATTTTGCCTTGAGTTTAGATATAATTTGTGATATGTTTGATGCCCCTATTCATGTTTCGACTCTAATTGGAGAGTCGATTATGGTCACCCATGTCTATCGTGCTTGTTGTGTTCTATACATGAATTTTTAGACTTTAAATATAACTGATTTTGGCAACTTTAAATATAACTGATTTTGGCATAATCCTATTGACTTGGTTGTCTACCTATTATGCTTTGCTTAACTGTAATGCTAAGACTGTGACTCTAGAAATTCCAAAGTAGAAAAAGATTAGAGTAGAAAGGGGTGTACAAGCCAAAGCCAACTAAGTTTATATCTTTTATCTAGGCTAGGAAACTAGTGGGACAGGATTGTTTGGCATATTTGGAACATTGAAGCGGATTCCCGCTCTATTGAGTCCATTCCTATATAATTCGAGTTTCAAGAGATATTTCCTGCCGATTTGCCTAATATGCCTCTGGATAGGGATATTGATTTCTGCATTGACCTGGAGATGGACACTTGCCTAATCAAAATGGCTCCTTATTGCATGACTTTGGCTGAGTTAAAAGAGCTTAGGACTTAGATACATGATCTCTTTAATAAAGGTTTCAGTCATTCTAGTGCTTCCCTGTAGGGTGGTCAAGTCTTATTTGTTAAGAAGAAGGATTATGAGGATATGCATAGACTATTGGCAGTTAAATAGGGTCACCATCCAAAATAAATACCCTTTCCTTGTATAAATGATCTCTTTGACCAGTTCTAGGGTGCATCAGTGTTGTAATAAAAAAAAACTAATGTTTGGTTATCATTAACTAAAGATAAGGCTTGAGGATATACCTAAAACGACATTCAAAACTCAACATGGACACTATAAATTCTTGATAGTGTCATTTGTCTTGACTAATATACCTGCAACCTTCATTAGTGTGATGAATGAGGTGTTCAAACTATTCCTGGATTCGATTGTAATTTTATTTATTGATGTTATTCTGGTTTATTCAAAAATTAAGGAAGATCGTGTTGACCATCTTCATATTGTTTTAGGTGTATTAGGAAAGCAAAAGATGTATAAAAAATTTTCTAAGTGTGAACTCTGATAGTCCTTAGTTATCTTTCTGGGGCATGCAGTTTCAATGGAAGGGGTAATGATAGATCTCCAAAAATTGAGGCGGTCAATACCTAGGTCTAGCCTATTTTTGTAATTGAGGTTAGGAGTTTTATAGGGCTTATTATTGGTAGTTTGTAAAGAAGTTTCCTTCTATTGTCACATATTTGACAAAATTAACTTGGAAGGCGGTACCTTTCAAGAGATCAAACAAATATAAAGAGAGCTTCCAAAAATCTCAAGTTCCTTCTAACTACAACGTCTATCTTGACATTGTTGGTTGAAGGTAAAGATTTATTATTTATGATGATGCCTCACATTTGGGCTTGGGTACTGTATCGTTTTTGATCGAAATACGAATCAAATTGAATATTGATGCACGATAAGAATTTCATAGCTTATGCCTCATAAAAATTGAAGGTTCATGAGAGAAACTACCCAACACATGATTGAGAGTTGGCATCAATAGTGTTTGCTCTCAAAATCGGATGACATTACTTTTATGGTGTCAAGTGTGAAGTTTTTAATAATCATCATAGTTAATATCATGTGTTCACTTTGAAAGACTTGAATCTGAGACACCAAAGGTGCATGGAGCTACTTAAAAATTATGTCGCCACCATTTAGTATCATCTGAGTAAGGTTAGTGTGGTGGTAAATGCATTAAGCCAGAAACCAGTTAGTATGGATAGTCTAGCCTTTTAGGTGCGTCTAATCAACCCTTGGCTAGTGAGATTCAAGAATTTGAGGTAAAATTCATGAAGTTAGGCATCTCAAAGAAAGGTAGGGTGTTGGTTAATATTGAGATTAGGCCTACTTTTATCGAGGAGAGCAAAGTCAAGAAGTTTGAAAATGAGACTGCATAAATCTTTGGTTTGTCTATCCTTGTCCATGGGCTAACTAGGGATGACAATGTGGCATGAGCTCAACCCGCAAATTTTATAAACTGCCCCTCCCTGCATGATAACTTTTTTCATTTCCAACCCTCCCTACCCCACCCCGCATAGACCCACCTCGCATAAATTCGCCCCGCTTAAATTTTAAAATTCTTTTATTTTTTAATCGAATTTAGTTTTTATTTTCTAATTAACATCTCAACAAATAATTAACTAATTTTAGTTGACATTTTAACAAGTATTTTTTAATCGTTAATTAATAGTTTTTAATTAATTATTTAACAACTAACAGTTATTAGACATGTCCAGTTTAAATTTTAGAAAAAAATTAAAGTCAATTTTAATATAAAATTTTATATATTTAATTTTTACTAATTACAAAGATTTAATTTCTTCGAATTCCTATTTGATTTTTTAAACCGGCAACCGTCCTGCCCTACATTAGTTTTAAAAATAGCTACTTTGAACTCACCCTACACCCACACCGCCCTACATAACTTTAAACCTAACCCACCCAGCGTATCTCTAAACCCACCTCGTACCTGCCTTGCCCCGCCTTGTTGCCATCCCTAGAGTTGACTCCTTTTTTTAGGCAAGAAAACTAGCAGAAAGTACTGAAAGTCGGCCGCTCACTATATCATCCCGTGTGCTCGCATAAGCTTAGAATGAAGATAGTGTCCGGAAAGGCAAAAAATACTGCTCTTGATGTATGTAGTATGCTCAGTTTTAGGGAAATAGTTAGTGTTTCCCGAGTAGATGGCATAATTCAAAGGGTATTGATAGATTCTCAAAGTTTGTGGTTCTCTATGCATCTAGCTGTGATCAAGATGTAATTAAAAACTCTAGTCGGCGTCTGCTACGACACGTAGCTACGGCTCGTAGGGCACCCTACGAGCCGTAATTCGGCTTTTGTGGTCAGCACTTGGCATTTTGGACTTCACTGCTACGATCCACCTCTACGAGTCATAATCTGGTCTATGACTCGTAATGCCTTCTCGTAGTCCACCCTTGCATTTCTTAGTCCAATTTTAATCAACACTGTTAGTTGCTACGAGGCTCCCTTCTACGAGTTTTAGTGAGGGCTATGACTCATACCATGAGCTCGTATGGCTGAACTTCAACTTCTCAGATTTTGGTTTTAGAAATGGCTAATTGCTACGATCATCCCCTACGACTCGTAGCTAGGGCTACGATTTGTAGTGGGTCCCATAGATCCTCAAAATCAACAAAATCTGCAACTTTTTCTCAAAATCAGGCCAACCTATATTTTCCACAAAAATGAACATAAAAACACATAAAACTATACAAAGTCGCATTGAGAACATACAAAATTCCTTTTTTTAGGCATCAAATATGTTGTATTTTGACAGCACATCAACACTTTCAACTTAGACTTGTTGCTTGTCCTCAAGTGACGACTCAATCTAGTTAGATAATAAGCAATACATAGAAATCAACTTACTGGCATATACCTTACTGCATTTCAACTCAGGTACCCATAATAGTATTTTCAAAACATGATCATGTAGCTACTAAGCAAACCACAACATATTGACTCATTTGACAATCGAATTATGACAAGTTAAGGAGCATTGACAATCCACATTCACTGAACAAGCCAAATGCTAACCATGCAATGCAAATGCCCTCACTAAAAAGAAGTTCCTTTTTAAACACTCGATATGATTTCAAAAGATGCTCATGGGACTGTGCAAGTATATTCACTCTCACAAATGAGATTCATGCATGATAACCAATACCATAGGCTTGTCTATATACTCACAACCTGGACTGTTGACTAATTGGATTAGGATCACTTTAGGACTTCATAGACTTGTGAAGTAGGTTCATAGGACTTTGGTGTGGCATTTTGGGTAATTAGTGACTAATGACCAACCTTGAATTATGCTTTTCAACACTTTCACCTTAACATCTCACCCATTCTCAACTTGTCCTCCCTTATTCGTTATTTCAAGCTTTTCGGGTATTTTCTCTTCATTTTCAGCTTGTGCCTTATTTTCAAACTTGTTTTGCTTTTTTTCTTTTTCACTCATTCTAAGGCATCTTTTTCTCTTTTTCTCTTACCCAGTACATGACTATCGACTCTTTCTTTTATTCCCGACTCACCTCCTTATTTTTGCAATTATAACACAAACATAGGCCATCTTCAACTTAGGCTTTTAGCCAGAGGTAAATTACACAATATCCAATCCCTAAACCAGGGCCACTTTTGTAGCCACCCTCAACTTAGGTTTTTGTCTCAATCAAGGTTCACAATGTTCAAGGATAGACCAAGGCCAATATTAAGGTATTTCACTAGATAAGGTTAGGTTAACTAGGTATTAAGAAAGAAAAGGGTACATGTAAAGCTCAAATATTTGGAACAAGGGATAAACTCTTTTATTTGGTTGGTCAGGCAAAAGTGGACTAAATAAAAGAACAAGGGCCTAAGATCTCTTCCTAATCCATACAACCTATAGTCTAACTCAAAGTAATAGGGCAAGTTCTAATTAAATTAGCTCAAATGCACATGGCATTGCATACATAGCCAGCATAGACTTACTGATCATGCTTCAAGCATCAATTTGCCTTCACTTAGTCAGAACAACAATTGCCAAATCATTCAAACATGTATGATCACAAAATAACTACTAATCAATAAAAATTTTCAAGGGTGCCAATTTTTCAAAATTTTTTATAAACCATCAAAACAATGTAATGCCAAGAGTTTAATTACCATATACTACAAAAATTATCTAAAACATCTAAAACATGATGGTTCAACATAAAAATAAAAATTCATGAGGCAAAAGAACAGAGGCAAGAAAACCTTGGGATATCAAAAACTGGGATAGTTATGGACTAAAGGCTACTCAGACTTCACTCTAGTCCATAACTACCCACACCCCCTCAAAAAGACATGTACTTTGTCCATAATGTACAAAAATAAAAACAAAATACGCATACGGGGTCAAAAATAAAACATCAAATGGTGCCTAAGCATCGGTCTCTGGTTGTCCGTGAGTATCTCCCTCTTGCGGGGTAGTTTGAGGCAATACCCTGCAACTGATCAAGCTTTTGGGCTCTCGTCAGCTCCTCTACTTCTCTCGACTCTCTCAAGACAAATCCGAGCACATCCTCTATTTCCTCCTCATTAGTTATATCTGAGATCTTCTAGCACTTGTGCCCCTCCTCTGTATCATCCTCATCTGTAGTTCTCTTTCCGAGAGCACATGGTGGATCGTCCGAGGTCATATCAAATAGCGGCTCATCCTCAGGTGTCTGCTTAGGAACTGCAATAGGAGCCGCTAATGATGTGATTAGGTCAGTCTTGAACTTCGTCAACTCCGACGAAAGGCTGACAAATCTACTAGTCGGGCCTCAGCAAGTCTCTTCTACACATACTCCTTGAAGGCATCAACTCGGGCATCCACCGTAGCAATGCGCTGATCAATAACTGAAGTAGTGAATGCCTTGCATCTATCCTCCAATGCCTGAACCATCTGCTGGAACCATGGCTTAATCTGTCGCGTAAGCTGAACCAACTGAGCCTCAGATAATGTGTGAACCATAGCCTGGAAAGCAATAGTAGACATAATGTCTACGAGAGGAATCTGTGATGTGGATGACTCTGGTGCAGGTGCGGTTGTAACAAAACCCATATCAGTATCGACTGTCGTAGGCTGTTGTAGTCCCTCATCCGAAGTGGTAGCAGCTGGAGTAGTAGTGGCGGCAGCCGTCGAACCCTCCGCATGTGGCTCTGGCATAAATGTCTCAGGCATAGGCGAAGGCTGCACCTGCTGAAACACCACAGGGTTCTCATCAGCCTTTTATCAGGCTGGGATCAATAATGTGGAGGGCCTCAATATGTGGATCAACATGAAGTGAAACTCTCACCTATCCCTCCATCAATAGCCTATGGATCAGTACTGGAAACGCCATGCATATGACCCCCTTGAGCATCGAATCATGGATCTGCTCCGCCATGAGTCGTGCCTAATCAATATCGTAGCCGGCTAAGATGCTGGCTAATAGAACAACTCACTTCCAACGTAATGACGTTATTAGTGAAAGTGGGTCGGATGCAATACCAAATGATGGCCTACCAAAATTTGGCGGGAAAAGAGAGGGAGGACTTCACTATAGACTCAGAATGCGCAGTGACCTATGTAGGCTCTAGACCATGCTCCGCCATCTGACTTGCAACCCATCTCAGCAGCTTAATCCTCTGGTGCACACTCTTAGATATAACAGCCTGTTTAATCTACCTAATCTGCCGATCAAACTCAGATGTAGACTCTGGTACTCTACATGTGGGACCAAACTATACTCGGCGGATCGTCTCCTCCGAAATATCGACCCGCTGACCTCGAACCAAAACCTCTCGCAAACTTGGCTGCTCGAGAGGCTTTTTCCCCTTGGGAAGATCTCGTAGAATAGTAGTTGCGTAAGCTGCCTAGAATTCCCACACCAATAGCTGGGAGTATTTGCCCAGCTTGTCTGTTGACCATCTGAGCCCATGTCGTCTTATCTCGGCCTTTAGTGCTGGGACATGGCTCAGGCCTATATTCACCAATCTGGGCTCCTCGTAGAATTATCTCACCAGCTTCCCTTGCCCTTTTGGCTCTAACCTCTATCTATAGATGGCCTCCATGCCCTTGATACCCAACGATGATGCTGAGGGTCAAAAATGGATGAGGCAATCGAGGACTGGGCAGCCTACCTGTCCTAGGGTGACTCCTCTGACTCAGACCCATCTTCACTCCCCTCCTTATCAGACTGGAAGGTACTCTCCACCTGCATCAGGGTCTGAGCAGCCCTAGCAGCAGCTGCCCTGAGGCACCCCAATGTCGACATTAATACAGATATTGGGGACCTCGTTAGATTTATCTGAGTGCTCATTGTCTGAATTTTCATCGATAAGTCTCCGGTTGAAGGCCTTGA
Source organism: Solanum medicagineum (assembly GCA_026153255.1). Classification (NCBI taxonomy): domain Eukaryota; kingdom Viridiplantae; phylum Streptophyta; class Magnoliopsida; order Solanales; family Solanaceae; genus Solanum; species Solanum medicagineum. The sequence goes on from JAPFFP010013312.1 coordinate 14,222, forward strand.
TAGCTGGATTTCTATTTTTGGGGGCCATTATACCTGAAATCATCAAAAACACACAATTATCCCCATAACACATCAACAAAAGAAAACAAAAGCAAAAGAAAAACCAGGAAATTCAACACTGCATCAGTTGCAGGTGGCGGGTACGAGACCCTAGTACAATTCATAGTGGAGATTACGAGTCGTACTGTGGCCTCGTAGTCCACAGGTGCATTTTTATTTTAGAAACTGAAACTAGGTACGAGACGCAGTTACGGCTTGTAGCCTTGACTACGGGTCATAACGGGTCTTGTACTATGTTTCAGTTTGAAAAATTCAGCACACGCTTAGGTCCACCAGACCCCACTACGGTTTATAGAAGGGACTAAGGTCTGTAGGTGGGTCTCGTATGGTAAATGTTCAAGGTTCTGAGGTCACTGGTATTCTCTTCGAGAGGCAACTAGTCTACGACTCGTAGGAGACTCCCGTAGCAGGGAGTAATAGGTACCTGAGGTACCTATCACTATACCACATGGATGTAAAGATCAATTCTAATGTAAATAAAATAGCATCAAAGCAAAATCAATTTATTCATAAACTAAACACAAGACATTCCGAACCTCCAACATAGCATCACAATTAAAATGTACCCCAACAACAAGGGGATAGCAATATATAAACATTCAAGTCCATTTCCCTAACTCATTCATAATGTATTCATATAACCACCAGTCCCAAACAACACACAAGAATCAGTCAACATCATTCGATATCAATTTTGGAATTAGTTAAATAAGATTCACAGGATATAGTCAATTTCATGATTCCAACTATGCTAACTAAATCCAGACATTATCATGCTCCAACGACACTAACAAATCAATGATCTTCCACAACTCGTTAACAACGAATTGATTTGACAAATAACATGATCACCAAATATACCCGCATAACTAAGTCATTCAACATAAGGTTAAATCAGTCACTGATATCTAAAGCACGCCCAAGTTTTTCTTTTCATTTCCATTACACACAGTAGTGCTATGCTTAAGTACAAATTTCAAAATCACAAATCAATTTTGCTATCCAAAGGAAAGCAAATGCTGACTGTGAAATAAACCAAAGGTCATACCTTAGAAGTGATTGACATGAAGCAAGCAAAATCAAGAAAACTGAGGTTCTGAACCCTAGTTGCCTGAATACTCGCTGGAAGTAAGGAAGTTGATCAGAGAAATTGTCGGAGAAAGTTGGGGAAAAACATTAGGGGTGATTTTACCAGGCCTAGGGTTAAAATGGGGTCAAAGTGATTTTGACCCCTAGTTAACCCTTACCGGGTTAATTTTAAAAATTAACTGAGTCAAGTCTATGAAACCCCGACTACGGGTCATAGCTCTGACTATGGCTCGTAGGTCTTGGTCTTGTAGGTAAGTCAACACTTAGAAAAATTTGAAAATCATACTGGAGCACTACTAACCCCATTTACGACTCATAGCTTGGACTACGAGTCGAAAAGTTGGCTTGTAGTGTGAGTGCCAACTTTAAGTGACCACTTTTATCCTCTACGAGGCTTGACTACGAGTCGTAGTCTGCACTACGGTTGTAGGCCTGGTCATAGAGGTTGCTTCAAATGCCATTCTTTTTTTTTGGCAATCAAATGTCATTCTTGCTATTTTTCCACCTTGTTTAAAACTTGCACAAATTTTCTCAAAGTGCACCATCATACCATCAAAACCAATTCAATGTTGAAAAACAAAAATCAACACTCAATCACAATGCTAACTAAAAGAAAATCCACAAATCATCAATAAAGTCAAAAACACACAAAAACATTAAAACCTCTTGGGTTGCCTCCCAATTAGAGCCTTGTTTACGTTGTGGTACGACTTAGTCATCTTGAGTACTCAGAATTCCTCAAGCTTGGACGAGCTCTTATCACCCAATCTAGGATCTCTTCTCCTTTCATTTTGAATATGCTCTAGTTACGTAGAAACAAGTTTGAATTTGTTATTGAGTTATTGGATTGCCGACGAATGTTGGTCAACTTTATAGTTTATTTCAATAACACCAAAATTGATTTCCCATAAGAGTTCCTCTTGTGCATCCATTCTCTCTATCAGCTTGACGAACATGTTCTCAACCTTAGAGCTTTCATCTCCAACACATTGGTGGTGAGGTAATTTAAACCACATGTTCAGACCACTCTCTCCCTCTTGGCTAGATTTTCCAGCGGAGGTACTTATGTAGGCAACTTGTTGCTCATGCATTAGCTTGTATATTTGATGAATAACAACCAATTTGTTCATATGTTCGGCAACTTCTGCAAACATTTTCCTTAAAGAGGCTAAGTATTCTCCTCCAAGTAGAGCATCAACTTGACCTTGCTGTTCTAAATTTAATGCTCTATATAAACTTGCCCACCAATAAATCATCCAGTAGACCATAATCTTGAGCTCTTCCCATGCATTATTTATATCGCTCTCAAGTTGTACTTAGCGAATCACTTGGAATTTGCTGGAAGTTGAAGATTTGATCTTGAAGTTTGACCTTGTTTGGTTTAACATAGAACCTTACCAGGAAGCTAGCTCTTTTTACCTCCACCCAGTTGGTGCATACATCTTGAGGGAGTTCAGACCACCAAATAGAAGCATCACTTCTAAGGGTCATTGGGAAGGCCTGAAGTACCATAACATCTAAAGATAGATGTTGTGTTCCAAAAATTGTAACGCCCCACACCTTACAATACTAGTACAATTCAAATGAAACATGACATGATTTGGACAAATTGACGCTAAAT
>JAPFFP010013323.1:0-16989 GCA_026153255.1 Solanum medicagineum
CATGATCTATACTCTTGCATTTTGCATGATTTGAACATGTCCTCATATGTGCCCACCAAGTATTTGATGAAATGCCACGTTAAGAATTCTTAAGATATGTATATGTCAACTGACTTCATGATGAATATAGGCTATCAAGTATGTTATGCATTCATCAAATTATCTATGATTATGCAAGTATGAAGTTATGCCCTTTTCAAAAATTTATTTTTAAGAAAACCTACATGAATTTTACTTATTTTAGTTTGGAATTTGAATATTATGATTCCTAAAATTCTACTGATGCATGGGTAGTGTTTATTTGATGATTTTACTGTGATTTAAACCATTATATGAGGATTTACTTTGGGTTTATGAAGTTATAAGTATGCATATCCCCCTTTTGAAATTATTTATACAGGGAAGATTGCACTATGGATTTAAATATGGGATTAATTATGTTTTCACTTCAACTTTATATTATAAATGTTGATTTTAAATGGAGTCTTAATTACCCATGTCAATTTTCTCATTGTTTATAGCCTATGCATTCATGTACACAGATTATTTTAAACAATTATGTTAAGGGTAAGCCCAATTTCATTTTATGGTATGATTTTGATAAAAGGTTGGTTATAACAATGTTGTGATCACATGTATGTCTTTGATTTGATTGTTTAAGCATTTTAGGTGCTTGCACCATTTTTTGTATGAATGGGCTATTCCTATGCATGAGTATATAGACTATGAAATTATGTTTTGGGATTTAATCCTAAGAATGCATTGAAATAATTTGAAAAATAACTATTGCCTCTTTGAAAGTATGTGCATGTATATTATAAGTGTTCTTGTGGGATGACGATTTAGTCTGTTGTGTTGGGGGTCTTGGGGTAGTAAGGGCTACTTGCATTGTATGTTTCTAGTGAGTGTAGAACCCGTAAGGTTGTAATATGGTGGGTAAGGATAGTCGATCTATTTACTCAACTACGATGGGTTAGTCACTTCTCTAAGATTGGTCTTTGGTTCGGGTTTTTTCCCAAAGTGAGGATGAGGGTAGGTGATATCCCTAAGTGTCTTTTTCGAACTAGAAGTAAGTATTTTGAATATTGGTGGAGTTTTTTGGTTCATTTATGCATCAGTTGTGTTTATGGGTTTCATGAATATGGCCTTAAAAACCTACCTTCATATGTTTGTGGTGGTCTCTAGTGATGAGGTATTGATTTGTTTAGAGCTTGCAAATCATTTGGGGGCTAGTATTACAATTCTTGGAGAATGAGAACTTGTTTGCTAAATATGATAGGTGTGCATTGTGAATAGCAAGAAGGTGGTTGAGATTCTTTAAGGATTATGAATGAGTGTGCATTACTTTTCCCCGGTAAGGATAATGGTGCTGTCAGTGCTCTAGGTAGCCTAGCATGTGTGGATAGTGGTGGCAAGAAGGAATCTAGTGGATCCATCGGTCAGCTAGATAGGGAGTTAGGTTGAAGGAAGTAGAGAATGGTGGTATAGTGTTCTTGGTGGTTCCAAATCTTCTTGGGTTAAGAGGACTAGATTGGGCAAGGCCTTGATTTTCGCCTTATTAGAGTTGGAAGTTTTGGGTGAGAGAATGATAGAGTAGAAGTTGTCTCCCATGGGGGAGATGGCGGTTATGGTACCAAGTTGGTTAGGTGTATTTAAGGTTGACAATTGAGTTGAGGATTGTGAGTCCTTATAAAATGTGAAGGGAGGTTGGTTAGGTTGCGTAAGTTTGGGAATTGCCTATGGTATGGTTATGGTTTGTCCGATTTTTCATGATTCTAGGTGGGTGTGATGTGTTGGTGACTTTAGTATTATCAAATACTTTGAGGTTGTGGGTGTTAAGGAGGGTAAGTGGGCTTAAGAGAAGGTTCCAGTGGGGGTGTTGTATGGATAAGCGAAGAAGTTGATTGATAATGATGTAGTGTTCTTCAAGGCCCTTTGGGAAGAGTCGTCTCTTCGTATGTGTCTCTCGGGAAGCCGGAGAGGGCATGGAGGAGCAATATCCATATTTATTTCATTCTATTCAAGCTTATGATGACATATCAAGTCCTTTTTATGATTCCAAGTCTCATGTTCCAGCCCCTATGTCATTCATATGTATTCATCTTTAAGTTGGCAAGTTCATGATGATTTTACACCTATGTTGGGATTTTGAAAATGGTGTTTTAAAGTGTATTGTTGCATTTTTGTTGGGACTGATCTCCTTATGATTATTCTTCTCTTGTATGTCCCTTTTACATTCGGGGACGAATGTTCCCAAGAGGGAGATATTGTAACGACCCCAAAAAGTGTCCAAAAATGTGCCCGGAATCATAATTTTTATATATCTAAAAATTCATTTTTATTTCAAAAATTCGACTTCATATTCTTGTTTAGTGGGTCAAATTGAGTGAAAAATGGGTCTTACCCAAATTTTTGAGCAACCGTATCAAAATCCAAAATCGCAATAAAAGCTATTTAGGAGGGTCAACTTTGAAGGGGCGTATCTCTGGGCACACAAAGAATTGAGTGGCCCACTACTACCAACTTAAAGCCCTCGGAATTAGCTTTCCAACGCACATCATTTCACTTCATTCCGAGTTCAGATGGAGGATTTATGCCCATTTTCGTAGAACTTGTTCGTGTAGAAAATACAGATTCCAGTGGCTATCCACGTCGCCTCGGTGACGTGAACCAGTGTTATTTTGGCCTTGTTTTTGTTATTTTGTCCAAGACTTTCAAGTCTTTGGCCCAAGGGTTCCCATACGTGTTTTTACCTATACTTAGCCTTATTTTACCTTTATATCATCCTCAATATTCCTCAATACCCTCTCTAACACTTAGACTCATATTTCACCCTAAATTCAAGTCCTAAAACTCAAGACCAATCTTAAGGATTTCTTCAAGGATTTCATTCAAGCTTCAAGTCTCCATTTCTAATCTTCTTCAAAGGTCTCCAAAGTCAAGGTATGTGGTATTGAACCATTGGGTCCTTCCGTTCATGGTGCCTAAACCCTCTTTTACTTAATAATGCATGATTTAAAGTTGATTTTACATGTGGGTCTTATATATTGAGAAATTTACTTCACAGTGATTTTAGTTCATGAAAGTATGGTTGTTTTAGCATGTTTTGAGCTCTAAATCTTGGATCTAGTGTTAGATTTGATGAGGGATTTTGATGACAATGTCTTGGGGGTGTTGCAAGGTGTTGATTGATGATTTTACTACAGATTTTCTTGAATGATTTCATCTCTAAATTGCATGGTCTTTTACCCCCATCACACCCCCAAGTGTTTGATAAAATGTCCGACTAGGATTTCTTGTGGAATTGAAGGTGGAATTGAAGGTCCAATGCATGTCTTATGAGTTGAATGGTGTTATGATGATTATATGATGATGAAGTGATGATAGAATGATGATGAAATGATTGTATTTATTGATGTATAATGATGAGAGGAAGTGAAGGTATGTGATAACTTTATGATGATGAGAGTATGGTATTCATAATTTGATTTCATGGAAAAGTAGCAATACTGATGAAATCTAACCAAGGTGAGGGGTCGGTACCTCATTAATCAAATTGAGGAGTTAATACTTCATTAACCAAAGTGATAGCTTGGTACCTCATTAACCAAAGTGAGGGGTTGGTACCTCATTAACCAAAGTAAGGGGTTGGTACCTCTTTAACCAAAGTTCGGGTTGGTACTTCATTAACCCAAGTGAGAGGTTGGTATCTCACACCAATATATGATAGTCTTTTCTTATACACATGATATGCCTTATGCAAGAATGAGTTATTTAAGCAAGTTTTACTTAAGAATTGATCATAGATGCCATATTGCTTTATGATGCCTATTGATTATCGTTATACATTTCGATTATGATGCTTATCTCTTGTTGCATTGCATCTCATATACTTAGTACATTTAATCGTACTAACACATACTCTTGCCTATATAATATCACTATGTAGGGACCGGAGCTCCTATTGATTCTTCTTGTGGCTAGATGCATTGTTCAAGTTAGCCTTTGGTAAGTCCTCCATTCCGGGGACAAGGACTATTTTCTCACATTATGTATTAAGATTCTCTTTACTTTATCGTATACTTACGATTATGAGGGTGAGCCCGGTTGTATTTCTTGGCCCCCGCTATTATCTATGTAGTAGAGGTGTTATTGGACAAAGCTATGTATTTATGCTATGAGTTGATTCTATTATCTCTTGACTCTATGTTACAACAATTTCTCCCTTAGTCCCTTTAGCCCTTAATTCCATTCTTCAAATGTCATTTAATTGTTTCTGCGATCAAGAATGTGTAATGATATGCTATGAAGTTTGTTTGGGGTTCCTTCGGGTTCCTTATTCGCCGGTCACGTCTAGGCCCTAGGCTTGGGTCGTGACAAGGAATTGTCTCATTTCTTTCATATTCTAAATCATGCAATAGAGCTATTACCTATGAAACATATGATGATTCAAGCATTGCTCTAAACCTTTCAACTATGTCTAATCTAGAGGTGATAGAAACAATAACGTCTAGACCCTCGCCGATGAATTCCTTTACAATAAAATAACCAGAATGGTAGAGAGACTGCACCAGACTTGATCAAAGCTTACTAGTGTGTTGAGTTGATTGCTTCAATAGAATGCACTATTACTCATGTAAATTATGCGTCTGAGTTAGCTTTAGATGTATCCTGGACTCTCCTATCCAAAACTTGCATCCTATGTTACCCATGAGGGAGAAAGTTATATCTCTAAAATGTAATGTTACTACCTAAGAGTGAGATTTGAGGTCATATAAACCCTGAGTAGAATTGGATCATCCCAGAATTAGAAGGACGATAATGGAAAGAAAGGGGCGAGATAGCAAGAGTGATGGCTGATTGAGGGTTGTAGTTAAAGTTATGTATCTATTAAGTAAGTAATGGGGTGATGATTCAATTTCCATAAGTTTGATGAATGAGTCGTAAGTACCCTATGATTTGCAATATAAGGTACATAGAAAGAGTTATTATTAGGATGTGTTGGAGCGTGCTCAAACTAGAAAGAGGTTGATGTTGATTTATTATGATATTCGTATTAGTGAAGGTGAAGTATAGATGTTAAATAGGGCAACAAAGTACTTTTGAGGTGATAGATCTAAACTAGGCTCATAACTCTAAAGGAGAGCCTCGTGAAGTTCATATAGTTATAAGCTTAGCCAGATAAGGAGGTATAATGAATGGGTGAGTGGTACATGAATTATGAAGAGGAGATGTGTTGATCAATTCTTGGCTATGAGATTTTAGTAAGCCTGTATTCCTAAATTTTACCTAGTAGTTATGGGTTAGTATAATATGAGGGAAGTGTGTAAGTTGTTATGGGTTTGTATAATATGAGGGAAGTGTAAAAGTAGTTATGGGTTGGTATAATATGAGGGAAGTGTATGATGCACATGTTAATGCTAGACCCTAAGCTTGAATTTTTAGGAGTAGTGTGAAAGAGAAGATAGCATCATGAGAGTGATAGTCTTAGTTGGAGATTTTTTCTAAGAGGCTTGTCATAGTGTATGTTCAAGATGAAGATGCTGATTTATAAGGAAGCTACGGGCAGGGTACAAGTGCCCCTTAAGTAAGACTAGTGAAATGAGGATGGCTTAGTAGATAAGAAGAGGCTTGAGATGTGTATCCATGATAGTGTAAAGTTGTGTCAAGGTCTAAGAAATGACTGCTATAAGAATCTAGGTAGCATATTTGATTTATCAACGTGGAGTAGGCTGATGTAAGCATTCTTTGTCATCCCTAGTAATTAAGTCGATCGGGGTTTATGGATAGATGATGATGAGTTTTCCATGATAGTCTAATTCTTATACAAATTAATTTATGGTAGCACAAAAGTTGACCGTTAGTAGTCAAAAGAAGATGTTAGATTGTAAGAGTTATGGAAAGTGGTTATGTATGCCAATAAGAGTGGTAAATATAAAAAATATTTCCATCGAGACAGGAGGAAGCTAAGAGTGGTATCTTCGAAGGGAGTCTTAGTGGATATTGTATATATGTGACTATAGTACAATAGAAGAGATTAAGATGTTCTGTTGGATAGTGATTCCCTGACCATGTGCAGATATGTACTTATAGCTTAGAAAGGGGAATTGATTCACAAACTTAGAGAAATGACCTCAAGCTAAGGAGGAAGATGTTGAGGTGATAAACAGAAGTAGATCTTAAGTTTTCAATAGTGATGTGTTGATCAAGATGAGATATCAATTCTTTTCCATCTCATATAGTCTTTATACTTCAGCTAAGGTGACATTCCATTCTCATCAAGTGTATGATTGTCATGCTTATGGCCTAGTATCATATACCACATGTTGATTCTCGTTCATCTTGAGTTTCGAGGCTGAGAAGCGATGACTTCGTTTAGCAATTTTGACCTTACCTCATGGATATAAGAGTTTTTAGTTGTATGTTGAATGAGATGTGACTTGAGTTTTACACTATGTATAGTTCTGTGGACTCAGAATAAGTGTTGATAGACAAAGGAGATCGTACTTCCTTATGAATGTTCTCAGATAAGCTTTCTTGATTGAATCATCCTAATGATCATTCATTCCAAGCCCTTTCAGTGATCCTTGTTTCTTATCTTGATAGAATTATTCATGATAGCAGGGAAGTGATGGTTGATGAGAGAGATTGAGTGTTCTTGATTCTAATAATGATATTGTACTAGTTCAATTTAAGGTTTTATACATGGAGGAGAAGTTGAAAAATCTTGATGTGTGTGATAGATAGGTAAGAGGATATTAGTGTCTCTCATGATAAGAGTTCATACGATTGAGGGTGTAGATGTGCTATGGTAGGATTAAAGATTCTCAAGTGATGTGGACCTAAAAGAGGCAATAAAGTGTTTAGAGTGATAGGTTTGAATGTATGATTACCATTATGTAAGTGTATTAAAGTGATGAGAACAAGCAATATTCTCTAAGTGAAGGTTACTATGGATATATGGAACATAGATTTTGAGGGGGTTACATTGGTATAAGTATGATCATATTAGGACTAAAACTTTAGGACTTAGACTTAGGCATGAACGGAATAAGAGGATAGGGTTAGGCATAGTTGAATAGGAACTATACGTTTGAATTGATGGAGTGTAGTGCCATGAAAAGGAGCATAGTTGAGATGAGGTGCCGAGCTCGAGACTTATCCATAGAGTCTTACATGTCACGATGGTCCCATTCTCGATTAGAGTCAACGACTTCCTTCTTGAGTTCAAATAACTGATTGTCAAGGTATTTAAATGATTCAAATTGATTGTGTTTCAATGTTTCATTCATGCCTGAAGGTGAGAATGTCTAAGGTTATATCTCTACTCTTGATCTGCACTGATTTGTCTATTCAGAGTGATTTATGATTTTCTAGATTGGACAATAAGTATGATGGAAATTAGTTGATTGTGATTCATTGATCCGATAGAGTCTTCAGTGTTTGATTCATGCTATGATTTCACCCTTAGTAACCCATCACTCGAGGACGAATGATCCCTAGGGGGTGATAATGTAAAATCTTGTAAAATTACCAAAATATCCTTAGATGAGAGAACACTTGCGTAACGTATCTTCCTGAAATTTTTTGGCAAACCAAAGCTGGAAATGCAATCATCATGAAATATTATGTGGGAAAATGGTCTTGGTTGATTTTTAGAGCAACTGGATCGAAAGATATATTTATGATGCAAAAATGCAATTCCAGAAAAATATGCGACATGTCCGCATCGCAGACTTATCATGGATTTTTAATTAATAGTAATCTAATAAATCCAAGATGTGCAGGTATTTAAGGTTCTTTCCTAAGTAATTGAAGTATGTTGGATGTGGTTTGAGGTCATAAGGGCCACCCAAGGACAACATAAGTTCGAACATTTCTACTGATTAAGTTATCGTATGAGTTAATAGAAGGGTCAATTTCAAATGACTATATCTCCTAGAATATAACTAGTTATGTGACCAATAATAGATTAAATTGAATATCTTTGAATTAGCTTTCCAACGCATTCAATTTCGCCTTAAATCGGAGTACAGAGTAAAATGTTATGACCATTTTACTGAAGACATGCAGGGCTCTCAAATTATAACCTAGGGTTTCAAGAAACGAATTCGAGAATTCCAAGAAAGGATTTCTTGATTCTTCTTCTTCAAGAATTAGGGTTCTGTAACGACTCCAAAAAGTGCCTGAAAATATGTCTTGATAGTGCCCAGAATCATAATTTCTATTATATCTCAAAATCCGCGAGTGATATCAAAAATTCGACTTAAAAATCTTGTTCAAGGGGTCATTTTGAGTGAAAAATGGGTCTAACCTTGACTTAAGAGCAAATGATTAGCAACTTCATTTTTTTATAATTTTTGATTTCCAGAATTGATCCGACGGTACCGCGACGCACAACCATCTTGGACCTGTGTAAATCTTGCCTTCACGATAGGTTCGCATCGCAGACCAGATGCAGACCTGTGTATTTTGCTGCCAGTGATTTTATCTCAGTCCAAGGCTTTTGGGTCTTGGGCCTAAGTGTTCCCAAACGTGAAAATACCTATACTTAGCCATACCCTCATATCATTCTAATATTTCCCAATACTCATTCAAACACTTAACCAAGTATTCTACTCCTAAATTCAAGTCTCAAAACCCTCTCCGGATATAAGGATTTCCTCTCAATCTTCAAGTCTCCATCTTCAATCTTCATCAAGTTCATCTCCAAAGCTAAGGTATGTGGGTTTCTTTCATGGGTTCCTTTAACCCATGATGCCCAAGTCTCCTTTTACCCTAATTTGCATGATTTAAAGATGATTTACTCATGGATCTTATTTATTATAAAAATCACTACACACTATGTTGGGATTTATGAAATTGTGACCGTTTTGCAATATTTTGAGCTATGAAACCAAGGTCTATTGTAGGATTTAGTGAAGAGTTTTAATGTATATTGCTTCAGGGTGTTACCAAGTATCTATTGAAGGTTTTACATTGAATTTTCTAGCCTGATTCCACTCTTGAATTGCATGGTTTTACACTAGCACTACACACGCTTTAAGTGTTTGATAAAATGTCCGGTTATGGTTTCTTGAGCAATTGAAGGTCCAATGCATGTCTTATGAGTTGAACGACTATATGATAATAATATGACGGTGATATGATGATGAAATGATGATGAGATGTATATGATGACTATATGATGATGAAGTGAATATATGTATATGGTATTCTCTATATAGTGTTGGAATGTGACCATGCCCTACTCAGAGCTTGCATACCGGGTAACCTTATCAAAAGGTTCGTACCTTGATAACCTATCGATGGGGGGGGGGGGTTTGTACTCCGGTACCACGGGTGGTAGGGTACGACTATCCATCAACCTTTTTGGGGGTTTGTACCCATCAACCTATCAGGGGTTTATACTCCGGCACCACGGGTAGTAGGGTGCGATGATCCATCAACCTATCGGGGGGTTTGTACTCCGTCACCATGGGTGGTAGGGTGCAACTATCCACTAACCTATTGACACCGTACCTCAATCACCAAGGGTGGTAGGGTGTGACAATCCAACAATAGCTTAATGGTCTCTTCTTACACATGTGTTATGTTATATATGAGCATGTCTTACTTCAAGTATCATTCATACATGTCATATTATTAGTATGTTATTCATTGCCTATGATTATGCATTTTTTCTATGTTGCCTATCTCTTGTTGCATTGCATCCTACATACTTAGTATATTCAAACATACTAATACATACTTTTTGCCTACATGATGTCACCATGTAGGAATTGGAGCACCGCTTGATCATACTCCTCCATACAGCTAGTTAGATTGTCCTACAAGCTTGTTAGTAAGTCCTCCATTTCGGGGACATTGCTTATGAACTCTTGCTATGTATTAAGACTACCTTTCTTTTGGTTATGTATTGACTATGAGAGTGAGTCAGGTTGCTTTTCTTGGCCCCCGCTCTTATATATGTAGTAGAGGTGTTGTTGGACATGTTATGTATCTATGTTATGAGTTTTGACTCTTTTGTTTCTTGATGTGACGATATGAAGGTTTATCCTTAGTCCCACTTCCCCTTTTTATGTTATTTCTCATGGGTGGTAGGGTGCAGCTATCCACTAACCTATTGACAATGTTTGTACCTCAATCACCAACGGTGGTAGGGTGTGACAATCCAACAATAGCTTAATGGTCTCTTCTTACACATGTGCTATGTTCTATATAAGCATGTTTTACTTCAAGTATCATTCATACATGTCATATTATTAGTATTTTATTCATTGCCTATGATTATACATTTTGTCTATGTTGCCTATCTCTTGTTGCGTTGCATCTAAACATACTTAGTATATTCAAACGTACTAACACATACTCTAAGCCTACATGATATCACCATGTAGGAACTGGAGCACCTCTTGATCCTCCTCCTCCTCCATATGGCTAGTTTGATTGTCCTACAAGCTTGTTAGTGAGTCCTCCATTTCGGGGACGTTGCTTATGAACTCTTGCTATGTATTAAGACTACATTTCTTTTGGTTATGTTATTGACTATGAGGGTGAGCCTGGTTGTTGTCTTGGCCCCGCACTTATATATGTAGTAGAGGTTTCGTTGGACATGGTATGTATCTATGTTATGAGTCTTGACTCTCTTGTTTCTTAATGTGATGATATGAATGTTTGTCCTTAGTCCCACTTCCCTTGTTTATTCTATTTCTCATTGTCATTTTAATTGCTTTCGCGACCAAGAATGTGTAATGATATGCTATGACGCTTCTTTAGGGTTCCTTCGGGTCCCCATTCGCTGGTCAATCTAGGCCCTAGGCTTTGGTTGTGACAGGTTCTTCATCAGGAACTCTAAAGATTCTAAGTCAATAATTCAAGAATCAAAGGGAAGCCCTTGAACCAATGTCTTTCCAAGTTCTTCCACTCTAAAAGAACTACTAAGTTCAAGGATGTTCTCCAAGAAAACTAGTATTCATCAAATTTTGATTGTAATATCAACTTTCCAGGTATGTAAGGCTAAACTAAAATATGGAATTGTCCTTCCATGTGCCCCTATTGATGGTAATAAAAAGATTGTGAGTATATTGAGTCTCCATGCATGTTTTTTTGAATGTTTTCTTGAAAATTATACATTATATGTATTTTCATATGTTGATGATCATCATAAACTTGACTTACTGAATAAATATTCTTACATGAGTAATTTCATAAACCCTCTATGTTGCTTTGTAAAAGAAAGCATGAATGAACCTAGGGATTGATTCTAGAGCCTTGACTTGAGAATGTTGATTGTTATTGTGATGTAAGCATGGTAATAGGTTGATAGAACTTGATGCTCCTATAAGTGTCCATAATTGAACTCTAAAGATTTGTCTAATTAACTTCTTTTGAATGATTGATCTAAGCCCTTGAGATATTGAATGAGAATTGTGTTGATGAGATGATTGACGTGATAGGATGGAAGGCCCGATTGAGATAATGCTTATAAAATAATGAGAGTCTTTATGAGACTAATTAAGATGATTGATTGAGATGGATGGCTTTATTAGCATTGAGTCTTGGGAGGAGTATTGAGCACCGAAATGAGTAAGACTATGCCCAACTCTCACTCATTAACTAGGTCGCCAAGCGTAGGTGAGGATTGAACCATTTCATCAGAGCTTCCCTCTTGAGTTGAAGTCCCTGAAAGCAATAGAGGACTTGAGAGACTAGATCCCTTGTGGATCTGATTCGTTTTTTACCTGGAAAGTACGGAATAGTTATGGAAACATCAGTGGCATTATTGTACCATCACTGACTCATAAGTGATTGTTGTCGGATAAGAGAAACTCCCAAATAGGTTTGATATTGATAGTAATCTAATTGGATTTGATTCAAATTGGATGGGATTGGATTGGTATTGGTTGCTCATTGTCTACTCTTTATTCTTGTTTTAGATGGGCATTTGACATTTTGATTAAGTACTTTTCTGATTGATGTTATTTAATAATATTCTACTTTATACTTGTCTCATTCAGCCATTTTTACATACTCGTACATTTCACATACTGCCATCCATTTGAACTGCACTATTTTATGATACAGAGATAGGTATTAGAGGTCATCAACAGGCATTTCATTGAGGATCTATTCACATTTAGCTGATCGGTGAGACCTCCTTGTTTTCGGAGGATTTTCATATTACTATCATCTAGCTACTAGAGTTTAGATTTTCTTTTATTTGATTTGAGGTAGCCATTAACCTATCGTTGGCACTATCTAGATAGTAGAGATAGAGGCTTCATAGACTAGATAATGATGAATTAATGTTGAGACTTTTATCTGTTGGCTGATTTCTTTTAAAAACTATTCGTATGTTAGGGAATTGGAGTTGATTGTTGGCCTATGGCCTCCATATATTGAGACAGATTGATGATTTCATTTGCGCATGTTATTGATCTATTTATTTAAAGTCTTCGACTGATTGAATGAATGTGATGAGGCCAAGTGGTTCACTTGGGAGCCAGCAATGGATTCTGAGTGTCGGCCACACCAAAGGTACACTCCTAGGGCATGACATTATGTCCTGTGAGACCAGCACTAACCTTCTCTACCTCATCCCAAAAAAAACCAACACCCAGTGGCTCAGAAACTTCTGATCCATTTGCTTGTGTAAAAATGCCATCTACAAGCTAAACAACAACAACATACCCAGTGGAATCCTACAAGTGGGGTCTGGGGAGGGTAGAATATACACAAAACTTACCACTATCTCACAAGGTAGAGAGGTTGTTTTCTGGGAACCCTCATCTCAAAACTGGATAGAGAAAGAAAGAGAAAGGAAAAGAAAGGAAATAGAAAGAATGACTAACAACGAAAAGCACATGACAGTGTATAAATATGATAAAATCAGCAAATATATGATGGATAATAACAATACAGTATATGCAAACATGACTATTCCTGCTACCTTACTATACACCAAGACCAGACATCCACCTAACCCTACTGCCCTATTAGCCTATTACTCTAATTTGCGACCTCCACCCCTTTCTATCTACAAGTTGATCACCAAAATTATTGTCAATAGAATCAAGCCCTTGCTGTCCTCTATGATTGGTAACAGACAAGCTAGTTTCCTAACCCGTAAGAGAGCCTCGGACAATGCTTTAACTGTTTAAGAATTCGTCTCCCACTCCAGGAAAATGAAAGGGAAAAAGGCCAACATGATCCTCAAAATTGACCTAGAGAAAGTCGTTAATAGAATTGAGTGGTCCTTCACTAGGGATACACTATGTTTTTTAAACTTTCCTAGTAACCTCACTAGCCTCATCATGTCTTGCATCATCTCCAGCTCTACTCAAATACTTGTGAATGGTAGAAAGATCAAAGCTTTCAACCCTACAACAGGAATTAGGCAAGGAGACCCTATATCCTCATACCTATTCATCATCTGCATGGAGAGACTCTCAAGGGCAATTGAAGAAGCTGTAAGTCAAACCCTCTAGATAAAAATCAGCAACAATAGTTCCTGCCTGTTTCACTTATTCTTTGTTGATGACCTCGAACTCTTTCCAGGACATGCATTAAGAACTGCAGGATCATTACCAAAATTCTTTAGCTCTTTTGTGAGTAGGATGGTCAAAAAGTCAACCTAACCAAATCCAACATATACTTTTCCCAAAATTATGACCCTCATGTTAGGGACCAATGTACCTACCTATTGGGCATAGGTGTAAAATATTTTTTGGGGAAATATCTGGGTTTTTCTATGTTCCATAAGAGACCTGCACTCAACATGATTGGATGTACAGTCCTTGTTAAATACTCCTTTGTAGGTATTCCATCTTATGTTATGAACTATATCAAACTCCCTGAGAAAGTGACTAGATCTATTGATAAAATCATCAGAGATTTCATTTGGTGTTCCACAGAGGATAAGAGGAAAATTCATCTCATAAATTGGGAAACTGTCACACGAGCTAAGGAACAAGGAGGCTTGAGCATCTTAAAAACTAACATGAGAAACAAGGTTGTCCTAGCTGGTCTATCTTAGAGGCTTAGCCAATCCGCCAATAAGCTGTGGACAAGAATACTTGTGAATAAACATGGAAGTGCCACCTTGTTTGGAGGAGCTCGTGGAGCCACCTCCAGAACTTGGGCTAACATTTAGAAAGAATGCAAAGACATTTTTGATGCCACAAGGTGGATAATCTAAAAGGATCTAAAGTCAGTTTTTAAAGATACTTGGATCCCCAACCTCAAGCCTATCATACATTATATTTAGGGCTCCTAAAAAAAAGAGGAATACCTCATAAAGGTAGCTAATCTCAAAGGAAATAAGGGATAGTCGATAGCCATTCAAGAAGATATCAAGGATGCCATAAGAGATAGCACTCTTAATATGAATGGGAGCAAGGAGGATCATAGTCTGGGGACTTACTAGCAACAGAGTCTTCTCCTTAGCTGCTACCTCCCACCAAATTGCTGGAAAAGGGATGGAAAATGTCTGCCCTGACAAAGCATATATTCTTTGTTGTATTTGGAAAGCTGATACCCCAAATAAAATCAAACCCTTCCATGGAAGACCCAAACTAACCCTAACCTTCACAGCAGGGGTTTGAATGTCAACCCACGATCCCCTTCTGTAATCACCCAAAGGAGGACCTTCAACATATCTTCTTTCAGTGCCACATATCAGCTGCCTTCTAGGAAGAAGACAAGGGAAATATTTCCACACCTAGTATCCCTAATAGGATCGTCCTTAATTTTAGCACATGGCCAACCTTAACTTCAAGACAAACCTTACTTGGGGCTCCTTCTTGCATTACTGCCTATGGCTTATATGGTTAGCTATAAATACTAATATCTTCGATAACAAGAAAGAGGATATCTGCTTTGACAACGTATATGGTGAATCCATAGAATACCCCTCATCACTAAACAGGCTGATACTAGCCATAACACTCACCAGCTCATCCACATTAGATGTAAACACCCTCTTAATGGTGCTACCAAGTTGAACATTGATGGGGCTGTCAGGAGCAATCCACGAAAGGGTAGACTAGGGGGAGTCTTTAGAGACTCTATAGGGGGATGACTACTACGTTGCTATAGAGTAGCACCCCATTGAGCCCAGTGGAAGCAGAATTCAAAGGCCTCTTCAAAGGACTCTAGCTGGCTCTATAACATAACTTCTCTCCTTTGTATATGAAAACCAATGCACAAGAGGTTGTCACTGTGTTCCTAACTAGTAATATACTACATGATAAAATCATTTCTGAATGATGGTCATTATTGAATAGGCTAGGAACATGGGAGCTACATCATGTTTACAAGGAGAAAAACTGGATAGCTGATTTAATGGCAGAGGAAGGGAGTAGCAGGGGCCATTTTGATGTCGTTTCTATTTTTGTAGTTCGTCAGGTGTTTGCATGAAGCCAGTGGACCACATAAAACCTAGGAACTAGTTTTGTCAGAAATGTAAGCAGTGGAAATACTTCCTATGTGGGCCGGAATGTGGCCCAAAATAGTCATTTTGTTTCAAGCACTATGTTATATAACCTAACTGACGACTTCGGCTCAGACTAAGTCCATCTCCCCCCTTGATGCACTATTACATTTGTCTTAACCAAAAAAAAAAAAAGATGCTCTACATATAAAGTGTATGGAAAACTTTAATAGTGTAAGTCTTATTAAAGAATTGTATGGGTTTAATTTGACCCATAAAAATTACTATCATAATATTATATTTTGTTAATAATAATTCTTAAATTATTTTAGCTCAATAATTAATATTACGACTAACAGGATGACAAGATGAACATGAAGATTATAGAGTGATCATGTGGATCCTATTTTATTATCATAATCATGTGATCTTGTAAATTTGAATATGCCATTTGAAATATTAAAACTAAAAATTATCAAAAAAAAAGGAATAAATATTCTTCTTTTACACTAAGTAAAAAGAAAAATAGGACAAATAAATTAAAATGAACGGAGTAACATACTCACTGTAATCTGAGAAGTGAGACTTGAAGGGGGATATTTGTGGTTCAATTGGTTAGTTATGTGAACTTTCACTTTGTTGGTGAGGATTAGATTCCCATGCCTTGTAATCTTCTCCTCCATTTTTCCTTTCCCTACCCCAAACTTAAAAAAATGAAATTGGCACAATAGCATGTACTTGAATCCTACATCTACCTTGTGAAGGCAATTAATAAAAGAAATGGATAAAAATGCATATACTCTAACATAAACACATCATTTAAGTAAAGAATTTCAAATAGAAGAGAACATAAAGTTTATTCTCTTGCTTATGTCATAACTTTTTTATTCTCTAGAATAACGATCAACCAAAAACGTAAAATTCTTATAACCTTCCTATAAGGAAGAAATAAACTATCACTCAAAGGTACCTACAATAAAAAGTGTTATAATTAATCTCAAGTTCATTTTTTGAGTTCACTCTCTCTCATCAAATAAACATAACGTCTTTCTATCATTGAATCCAACACTTCAGTCCTGCCTTATATTCTCTAATATCTTCTATCACCACATCAATATCTCTCAAATGTTGTCTCAAATTTTTCAATGCTATATAAATTTTGCGTCTGCTGTCACTATTATGATAACATGCCAATGTCATTTTCACATA
The DNA here is from genome assembly GCA_026153255.1 of Solanum medicagineum. Lineage (NCBI taxonomy): Eukaryota > Viridiplantae > Streptophyta > Magnoliopsida > Solanales > Solanaceae > Solanum > Solanum medicagineum. The sequence continues at coordinate 16,643 of JAPFFP010013323.1, forward strand.
AATTAATCACTAAATAAAAAAATAAGAAAATAATTACTGAATATAGTTAAAAAATCTGTCTGTAAAAACAATTCATAAAAACAACAAATTAAAAAATAATTAGAATCAATTTTTCGTATTTTTTATAACAACCTAATTAAAGAACAATCCGAGGAAACAATATAGAGAGGTTTGGTGTCACGACCCGACCCCGAGGCCGTGACTAGTGCCGATTAGGCACTATTACCGGTACAAAAGCACAAACTACTACTTAATGAATTTACAGAAAACCCGGCAGAGTTTCCTTTGTTTTACTGACTAACCCACCTGCAAGGAAACTCAGCCAACCAGAACAGATATGTATATAT
>JAPFFP010013344.1:0-16989 GCA_026153255.1 Solanum medicagineum
AAGGTTCTTTGTGGTTTAGGATTAGCACTAGTGCCTAATCGGCACGAGTCACGGCCCGGGGTGGGGTCGTGACAAGTATGATTTTTTTTTTTTTTTTACTTTTGGTCGTTATCTATTTTATTTTTCTATATAAAATTAAAAAAATAATAATAAAATTATCACTTGCCAACTTTTTAAAACCAAACAAATCACTAGCTGACAAATTGAGAAATACTTTTCTTCTACTTTATTTCTTTCTCACTAAAGTAGATATTCTTCGCGGCCCACATTGTGTTTGCAAGTCAATTATTAAAATCCATCAATAAGACGAAATAAATCAAAAGATGATGAACAATATATAAGGTAGGGGGCCTAGGGTCTTCTCAATCTCTGTAATAAAATGTAATATACCATCCCCTCTATTTTCATTTGTATTTTATAAATAAAATTGACATAAATTTTAAAAAAAAAACATAAAATAAACTATTCCTTGTGATTTCAAATTTATAGATAGTATTTGTAAACAACATATCCAGTGAAATTCTATAAGTGGGAAGGATAGTATGCAAACTTTACTATTATCTTATAAATATAGAGAGGTTGTTTTCGAAAATAAATAGCATTTGTGTTATTATAAATATTTAAATAGGGATAAAAAATTATATAATTTTAAAATTAATATATATTATTTCTAAATTATATTTAAAAACTAATTTATTATGAATTGAAATAAAATGAGTTGGAGTAATCAAAAGGTTTTGGTACAATCATAAGACTGTGCAAATAGTTAGACAACCTTGTCAAACGTTCTTCCCTCCTGGGTTGACGAGATTTTGATTTTGACCTCTTATGCATTATCAATACATAAATATTTACGGGTTATTTTATTTGGATACAAATTATGCTAAGAGTAGTTATGTTGGGATAAGTTATATTGAAAATAATTTTTATTGCTTGTTTAGTTAGTCATATTTAAAATTACATTCATCGCATAATTTTTAAGTATTATTTATTTATAAAAATACCTTCCACCTTATTTAGTTTTTTCCTTACATTTTCTTTGCAAATTTTAGTTATTCATTCTTAAAAATAAATTTTCATCTTATTTAACTTAAATATTTTTGTGTATGCATTACCATAATTGTATAGTGTGTTTTTAAAATTAAACTTTCATCTTATATATTAAAAATAAAAATTACATCTTATTTAGATTTAAATCGAATTTTCATTTTAAGTTTTAAACTTTCATCTTATTTAGCTTAAAATAAAACTTCCATCTTATTTAGCATAAAGACTAAAATTCTCATTTTCAGTTTATTAAATAAAAGAAATCTTATTATTAAAATTATATGCCTTTTAAAGGTATCTGCATTTTAAATGATAGATAAAATATAATTTTAAAGTGAGTAATAAATTATTTAATTAAAAATATGTAATTTAGTAGTAGAGTTAATATTTTCAGAGAAATCAAAATATAAATAAAAATAAGTAATAGACAAATAAATTCAACTTATAATATATTCATAAAATAAAAATTGTATTTATAAAATAACTTTTTTAATAGAAAATATATTATGATAATAATAATTAATTAAAGTTGTGAGTGTTATTTAAATGTTGTTAGAAATTATATTACTATACATGAATGTAAAAGTGGTGTATAAAAGAAATTTTATGTTACGATTCAAATTAGGCTCCAAACATGATATGATGGTTAGAATCTTGAGTGACTCCAACCAAGCCTCTTAGCATGCAAAAGATAAGTAAAAACATTAATGAAAAATATAAAGCGGAATATAAGTCTTAATATGGAAGTCTCACATATATGAGAAACTAAAGAAAATCTCTGAATAAACGGAACAACATAGGCATAACAATCTAACATGCCTCTACTAGTCTAGGTAGGGACATAGGACAAACCCCCAACTCACCCTAATATAGGATATAAAAGTCATAAGGATCATGAAGAAAGATCTTAAATATTGTGTCCTTGAAATATGAGAACTCACCAACAAGAGATAACAATCCAATATAGTGACGAGCTGGGCGTGAATGATGATTGTCAGACCCTACATTATGATACTATATAGGTAAAAAGTATGTACTAATACATGTAAGTATATGTAATGCAAGATGTAATATATCCTGACGTGCAATTGACCAAGTTAGAAAACATAATAAACATTTCATTTAAAGCACAATAATAAAACATGAACTACGTGAATACAATTTAAGAATCATAAATAGAATTTTGAAAGAGCATAAGCTAAAACGAAATATACTTATTGTCGGATATCAATTGTAATCGATAATAAGACTATGCGATTTATAACATGAAATTTGGTGTGTCACACCTCGAGTTTACACCTTGGACATGCGCAGCACCCAGAACTATTTCTGGTCTCAAGCGAACCACCTGACCTGGCTACTTTATTCAGAGGAAGACTCAAACAATAAATTATAGGATTAGATATAATGTACTAAAGAGACTGCAACAGTCTAAACAACTAAACAGAGGAAATGTCCCTACAACGATTGAAAATAAGAACTGAAACTCCTGTCAACCAGTCTATGGAACCTCTAACTAAAATAATCTAAAATAACTACCGTGATAGACCCACAATAACCATAACTGAAAGAAAATTCTAAAACATAAATAAAGACTCCAAAGTCTCTACTGGTAAGAGGCCTCACCGATGGTTGAATGAAATGTTGGTCCTCAAAGGAGCGTCTACTGAGGGACTCTGACACCTGCGTCTGCATCATAAAATGATGTAGGTCCAAAGGACGTTAAAATAGCCAAAAACGGGGCACTTAGTATAGGACAATGTACTCAAAAGTAACTAAAACATGTCTCAGAATAGGATAACAATGATAATAGATAGAGTGTATGCTGAAAGTAATACATATATTGAAACTCTGTATGCAAAAATTAGTTTACTTTAGCTTAAGTAGTTTCTCTAATAAACAACAATCACTATGAGCTTCACGATGATACAACAGCTTGTCCACGCTGTCAGAATCATCCCATACTTTGCCAGGGTAAGGGACGAAAACTAGGAAAGTGGATCTGTCCCAAAATAGAGCCATCTCAGTGGCAAGTGAGGAGTTGTACTCTTGGTACTACCTTATCCTACGCCAGTTACATAATTTATGAGTTCGAGTTAGTATTGCTCTTAACACATATCGTTTCTCAATACTACTCCCAAAAGTATTAATCATATGTTCATACTTAAAAGAACATTTTTGCTTAAAATATTACTTTTCTTCTTTTCAGGACCTAGTCCAGCTTAGCATTCTCTTAACTTTTCTCAAAACTGGCTAAAATCATAGGCTTCATGCTCCACTATTCATAAAGTCCTTATACTAATACTTTCCTTGAGTTTAAAGCAATAATTGGAAATCCATATATAGATTTTCATAGTAACTTTAGGGTTTAGCTAGTTTGACAATTAAAAATAGTATCTCAACCTAAGATTTCAATATAGTAGAAAATTTTTGTAAATGTCATGCTTTTCTTCAAAAATAGCATAAACAAGAACAATTATTTATAATGAAGAATTCTTTTTATCAACTAATAACTTGATATTTGTAGAAACTAGTATTTACATGATAGTAAAATAATGTAGGGACATTTTCATTGGCCTTACATACTTGAGGGAATTAGGTTCTTGAAAAATTTTGAAGAAGGTGCTTGAAAGCCCTAGCTTTTGCCTTCTTGAAACTGCATTATGAGTTTGGAGAGTGTTTGAGCATTAATGAGTTGAAGAATCACATTTTAGGGGTTTAATTAGGTGAAAACTGACACGTTTAGGCTTAAAGGGTGAGAAAAGATGAAAACACCCTGTTTTAAAATCATTGTTTAAGTCAGCTATGATTCCATTTATGGTCCATAGAAATTTCTAGGGCCCATAGGAACCCATCCATAAGTTTTTGAACAAATTTTGGGGTCACTGGATCGATTCTACGAGCCCAATCAATACGCCGCAGAAGCATTTACCACCCATAGTTGGGTCCATCAATTCTGGGACTCAAAAATGGACTTGCAGAAGTTTTTTTATGAGTTAACAGTATGGACTGTAACTAAAACCATGGCCCGTAAGTCAATTTGTAACTCCCACTTTGCACTGACACTTTATAGTAAACAGTTATAACTTTTTACTCTAAACTCCGATTGTGGCACAATCAGATGAGTTGGGAAGATAATTGAAAGACCTTTGATTTCGTAGGCCATAAGCTAATGAATTATTTATTTTATAAGAGTTATGCTCATTTAAATTGGATTCTTGCATAATTCAAAGTGAAAAACATAACCGATATGAAGGTTTTGAACTCAACTAAGCACTAGGGGTCTCTCATGACCCAAATTCACTTCCAACACACTTCCAACCTTTATTAATGATCCTTAAAATATAATTACAAGTAAGGTATTACAAGGTTCAATCTTATGTATTTGTGATGACAAATTTTCAGATTCTCATCAACGTTCAGACCCATCCTGCTACTCATGTATGCAACCATCTCAGAACCATAGCGAGATAGTTGCATGAACTTAAGACCATAATCCTTCACCATCATAGGGCCCTACTTTAAATTCAGAAAGTCTCTTACCTTGGCCTCTTTCAACTCCCTTGGGAAGAAATGCCCCAAGAAAGCTTCCTCAAACACTGCCTAAGTAAAAACTGAAGCACCCTATCCTTCTATCCTTCTTCCACTGGTCAAACCACAATCTGACAACACCCTTGAGCTGGTAGGCATCCAACTCAACCTTATCAGTGTGGTCATAATACATCATCGAGAACACCTCATTTAGCTCATCAATGTAGTTCTCAGGATACTAATTGGGTGTAGAACCTGTAAACTCAGGCAAGTTCATTCTCAAGAACTCACGAACCCTGGATGTGTCTAGAGCATTTGTGTGCCTACTCCCGATCTAGCAATTGGTGATGTCACCACATAGGCCAAAGTCTGGATGGTATGGCGAAGGTCAGCATTTGAGATGTCATCTTGTGGTGGTTGTTCAGAGACAGCTAGGCCTATGGGTTCATCATGATCCTAGGGCTCAGGTTAGTTAACATTTTGTTTAGTATGACTCCATCTTCCTCTAACAGCTCTTCTAGGAGGCATGGTCAAAATTTTGCAACTACGTGACGCATGAATTATAAGAGAGTTTTCATAAAGTTTAACTCCATAACACGAATCAGAATATGAAAGAAGTGTGTCCTAATTTCCTATAGTCTCCTGCTTATAAAGTGTAGTGCACACACACCCATAAACAAGACTCTACTAGACACGACTTCATAAACTCGCTAGGACACTTGAACTCTGTTCTCTGATACCAAGTTTGTTACGCCTCGAGAGGGTACCCTAGACGTGGTTGATACTCAGAGACTATTGCTAGTCCCCAAGCGAACCACTTGGCCTCATCACATTTATTCAATCAATATTTAACATGTTAGTGGAAGACTAAAGATAGTAAAAAGTGGACAATCTCAATATATAAATGGTCAAATCATGTCAAGGAGGCTAGTATGAAAGGAAATAGCTCCAAACAATATCCAGTCAAATAAATTAACTCTAGTCTATGAAGCCTCTATAAACTGTTTAATGGTGCCAATGACAGGTCCATGGCTACCTTAAATCAAAATCAAAACAAGTCTAAAGTCTAACTCTAAAAGTTGGGTGAAATAAATAATGTGTGTCCTCCAAGATCAGGGAGGACTCACCAATCAGCTGAAAGTAGGGAAGATCCTCAATGAAGCACCTGTTGATGATCTCTAGTACATATCGTTGCATCATAAAATGATGCAATCCAAATAGACATCAGCACGTGGAATGTACGAGTATGTAAAACGGCTGAATGAAACATGCATCAAAATGAAATATTATCAGCTCATATAACTCAAATCAAGAGATAAGAACTCAATCAGGATGTCAAAATGTCTATCTAGAACTAGGATAAAAAGTAGACAACGACCCATCAATACACATCCAATTCAATTCAGTCCAATCTAATCCAATCATAGTACTATCAGTATAGAACCTGTAAGGCCTGATGAAATTACCAAAATACCTCTAGAATGGAATCATGGTCATAACACATACTCCAAAGCTCGGATGAAAAATCTGAGAATAGATTTGTAATCAACACAAAAGCCTGGGTGGGAAAGTGGTCTCAATCCGATTTTAGAGCAACCTGATCGAAAAAAAATCGAAAACTGAGACAGTGAGGGTGCGCGGTCACAGAACCACACTTATACTCTTTTTTTTCAATTTTTTGATGGGGGTTGAATTTTTGGAAATACACAGGTACGCGACAAGTCCGCATTACGGACCAGTTACCTCGACCTGTCCCATCGAAGTTTAAATTTTTAAATCTTTTGAAGGGTATTCTAGACTTTTTTTCACCCCTTCTAGACTTAATCCATGACATATATAAGTCATTTTTGGCCTAAAAAGAGTTTCAAAACCTATTTTAAAGTCTCTTACTGAAAAACTAAGTAGAAACCTTGAGCGAAGAAGAGGAAAAAGTGCTAGGGTTCAATGGATTGAGGCTAATTTCTTGAGGAATTGATTGTCAAACTCCATACCATATATGTAAGGCTACCTAAAGCATTGGATTATGTTCATCCACGCGCCCATTTGTTTACTTGAGTCAGAAATATTGAGTTTTAAATTATTATACAAGATTGAGTTTCTTGATATTATGTTAGTCCAATTATGAGTTGCACCATTGTTACTTTGAATTATGAATGGATTTCACATGATTGATCCATGAACCCTAAACTTAGAATTTTTCCTTGCTTACTAATTAAGTTGAAATTCTGAATCCGGCCTTTTGAACTAAGTAATGTGAACCCAAGGAGTATGTTTTCTTGCTTCATGTATGTTTATTTCCTTATGTGTGTATGTAATGAGTATCCATCATGTCATATACGCTGAGCATGCTAATATGACGTCACTTGACAGTAATTCATAAGAGTCCTGTATGATATGGAATAGAGTCTTGAGTTGCATTGCACGGACGACGGTCCTGAGTTACTCAGTTGTTGAGTAATTGAGTTGAGCTACTGAGAACTGAGTTGACTTGTCTGAGATGAGTCGAAGAGATGAGTCGAGTTAATTTTTATGAGAATGATTTAGTCTTGAAAGGAGTATTGAGCACCGAGTTGGATGAAGAGAGTCACACCAGAACCACATTGCTAGCGCAGGAAGTCATTTTAGCATAATACTGGTGACTCTTGTCCCAAAAGTTGGACGTTCTCTTTGGATCCAAGAGATAGAGGTAGAGGTTGACGCGTCCTTTTTCGTGGCAAGTTAAGAATGGGCGATGCAACAATACCATATTCGTTGTACATCACCAAAACTCACAGTGGTGGGAGTTATGCCGTTTGGAGAAACTTCCAAGCAACACTTGAATTGAGCATATCCTAGTTTTCGAATTGAGTTGCATTACATACTGAGTCTTTTGTCTAAAGCATGATTTCAAACTTAAAAACTTGCATGATTTCTTGAGTTGAGTTATGAGATGAAGAGTTCGGTCTTGAGTCGAGTCTGTTGATGAGTGTGAGCTTTATCTGTTAACTCTTAGCCCGTTTACATACTAGTACATTGCACGTACTAACGTCATTTGGCGCTGCATTGTTTCATGATGTAGATAAGAGAGATAGAGGACCTCAGCAGATGCACTGTTGAGGTTTAGAGTTCCTGAGTTCCAAAGATGGTGAGCCCTCCTTATCTTCGGAGAGCCCTTTTCTTTTACTATGTATTCTACTTTTCTCGAGTTAGGTAGCCATAGCCTGTCATGGTACCATCCAGATGTTAGAGGTAGAGGCTTCATAGACATGGAGTAAAGGATGTGGAGTATTGTCCTTTTTCCAACTTTTGTTTTATTGAAAAAATCCTTTTAATATATAAAGACTGAGTTATTCTATCTTTTCTTTGAGTATTTTTCTTTCGTTGTTGAGTATGAGGTGATGATGAGCCAAGTGGTTTACTTAGGGACTAGCAATAGTCTCTGAGTACCGGCCATGCCATGGGTACCCTCCCGGGGCATGAAAACTTAGTAGAGCCCGATTCAAGTGTCCTAGGGAGTCTATGAAGCCGTGTCTAGTAGAGTCTTATTTGTGGGTTGTTTTGCACCATACTTCATAAGCAGGAGGCTATAGTACATTAGGAAAAGTTTTCCTTCTTTCAAAATCTGAATCGTGCGATAGAGCCATTCTCTAAGAAATCTGTTATGAGTCATGCGTCGCTCTAAACCTTTTAACCATGATTCATCTATAAGACAATAGAGACAGTAATGTTCAAACTCTGATAGATGAGATCCTCTGTGATAAAGTGATTGAAATGGTAGAGAGACTCTACTAGGCTTGAGAGAAGCCGACTAAGGTGCTAAGTTGATTGACCAGAAAGATTACACTATTACTAACATGAATGTGCATTTCAACTCTAGATATACCAAGACTTTTTTTTCCAAAACTTGCTTCCCATATGACATATGATAGAGGAGTTTATGTCTCTAAAGAGTGTAAGGTTACCACCTAAGGGTGAGATGTGAGGTCTTGTAAACCATAAGTAGAGCTAGTTATCCCTGAGCTAGAAGGATGACGAGGGAAAGGAGGAGACCAGATAGTGAGAGTGGTGATTGATTGAGGCTTATAACTAGGGTCATGTATATTTTTAGGTAAGTAATGTAGTGATAATGTGATTCCCATAAGTCTTGAGAAAAGGGTAGTAAGTACCATTTGATGTTCATGATGAGGTATAGAGAAAGAGTTATTGTTAGGATGAATTGGAGTGTGCTCAACCTAGAAGGAGGTTTAGGTCAATGTGTCACAGTGGTAGTGAGAGCAAAGTGTAGATGTTGGATAGTAAAAAAGAGCCTTTTCAATGTGATAGACCAAAATTAGGCTTATAACTTTTAAGTAAGAGTTCATGAGACTCATCGAGTTATGAGCTTAGTCAAATAAGGAGATATGATTGTATAGGTGAGTGGTACTGAGTTATGAGGAAGGGATGCGTTGATGGAATACTCTCTATGAGATTTTAGTGGGCTTATTCTCCCTAAATTTTTACCTAGTAGTTGTAAGTTAGCATTAAAAAGGTATGTGAAAGATGCACAAGTTAGTGCTAGACCATAAGCTTGAATTTTGAGGAGTAGTGTTAAAGAGGAGATAGCATCATGAGAGTGGTAGTCTTAGTTGGAGATTTGCTCTAAGACGCATGCCATAGTGTATGTTCGAGATGAAGACGTTGATTTATGAGGAAGTGATATTATGGGCAAGGTACAAGTGGCCCTTAGGTAAGACAAGTAAGACGAGGATAGTGCAATAGATAAGAAGAGGTTGGAGATATGTATCCATGATTTTGAAAAGATGTGTGAAGCTCTAAGTTATGACTGCTATAGGAATCTAGATAGTATATTTGAGTTGTTGATGTGGAGAAGGCTGATGCAGCTAATTTTTTCGTCACGATTAGCTAAGTTGATTGGGGCTTATGGATAAATGATAATGAGTTTTCTATGATAGTCTGTGTCTTATACAAATTAGTTTATGGGGGCATAAAAGTCGGGAGTCTGCAAGCAAAAAGAGGAGGTTAGATTGTCAGAGTTGTGGGAAGTGGTTATGTTAAGCCATAAGAATAGCAAATATAGAGAGATTTTCATAGAGACGGGAAGGAGCTAAGAGTGATATCATTGAAAAGAGTCTAAGTGGCTAGTCATATGTATGCGACTATAGCATAACAAAAGAGTTTAAGATATTCTTGTGGATAGTAATTTCTTGACCAAGTGGAGGTATATGCTTACAGCCTAGTAGAGGAAATTGATTCCCAAATTTTGAGAGAGGACCTTGAGAGCTAAAGGGGAGATGACGAGTGGTAAACTAGAGTAGATCTTGAGTCTTTGATAGTGATGGGCCTATCGAGATAAGATATACAACTCTTTTCCATCTCATACGATCTTTACCCTTCAATTGAGGCAATACTCTATTCCCTTTTGGTATATGACCGTCATACCCATGGCCTCATCTCATGCACATCATGTTGATTCTCGTTCATGCTGAGTTTCAATGATGAGAAGAGATGAATTCATTCATTAATTTTGATCTTACCCCATGGATCTAAGAGCTTCCACTCCTATGTTAAATGAAATGCGACCAGCGTTTTACACTGTGTATAGTTCTGTGAACTCAGAATGAGTCTTGACAGATGAGAGAGATTGTACTTCTTTATGAATGTCCTCAAATAAGATTTTTTCGATTGAATCGTGGTAATGATCTCCGCTCCAAGCCCTTTGAGTAATCCACTTTCCATTCTAGATAAAAGTATGGTTGATAGTAGACGAGTTATGGGTGATGGGAGATATGAGCGCTCCTGAATTGTGATAATGGAGTTGAGTTCCTATCTTAGAGTTGATGTTCCTTCTGAGCCTCTGCATACTTAAGTATGCAATTTCTTGATAGTATTTCTGCTTAAAAATGATGTTGGAGATAAGGTTTAAAATTCTAGATATTGAGTTCGAAGTCCATCATGAAAAGAGTATTCGAGTATCTGATTATTTGAGTTCTTGATGGTATTTGTGCTTATTTTGCATAGAGAGGTAGTACTTGGGGTTTCTTCAAAGGGGGAGAAGATGAGTTCCTCCAGGTTTGAATAGTGATGCAAATAATAGTAGACAGAGGATGAGGGTAGATGAGAAGGAGTTAATGTATCCTTATTGTGACATTGGTGTGGTACTTGTGCCATGTAGGGATAGAGATAGCAAAGAGGGGAGAGACGAGACGTTATGATGTCCAATAGATAGGTAAGAGGGTGATAATGTGTCTTTGAGTGGGAACACATTAAATGATGGAGGTAGAAGTGTTAAGTAGGCTTGAAGATTCTAAGACATAGTTGAAGTGGTTAGAGTGATAAGCTTGAATGCATGGTTGTTAGTGTGTGAGTATTGATGATGGACTATTGAAGACTTCGTGATAAGGGTTTCTCGTAAGGATAGGGGTAGTGAAGAGGACTAGGGATCTCTTAAGGAAAGTCCCTGAAAAAGTATAGAGTTGAGTGTTGAGGGTTAGCCTCGTATGGATATGATCATCTTCGCAATAGCACCTTGAGGCCCAAAGGTAGGATTGAATAAAATATGAGGATATGGATAGGTAGAGAGTTGAGTAGGAGCTATGAGCTTAAGTTGATGGAATAGAGTATCATAAAAAGGGAGCATAATTGAGATGAGGTGCTAAGGTTGAGAGTGTCCTTAGAATCTTGCATATCACAATGGTCTCATTCTCGATTAGCGTTGATGATCTCCTTCTTGAGTCCAAAAAATTGATTGACGAGGTGTTCGAATTATTCGAATTACTCAAGTTTCGATGTGCCCTTCCTGCCTGCCGGTGAGGATGTCTAAGGTATAGCATGAGAACCTTATGGGATAGATTATAGGGTTGTGACTAACTTACGAGTAGCACAAGATGACTTGGAGTTAAGCTTGACTATGGTAAGAGTATGCGGTAAAACTTAGGCCTTTGTGAGAGTTATGAGTTGTAGGTGATGATGCCCTCTAATGAGACGAGTTTTCTACTCTTGAGTCGATGTTCACTCATGAGTTGGAGTATTTGAGTAGTTAAGTTCTTGAGGTGTATATTCCGGAGTCTCAATAGAGACTGTTACGATCGATGAGAGTCGAGAGTTTGATGGGTTGAGTGAGTCTTGAGAGGAGCTTTCGATTGTTATTCTTGCCTTGATGTCCATCTCCACTCATCATTCGAGGACAAATGATCCCAAGGGGCAGATAATGTAACGCCTGGCGAAATTATCAAAATACCCCTAGAATGGAATCGTGCTCATAACGCATCCTCCAAAGCTCGGATGAATAATTCGAGACCAAATTTGCAATTAGCACAAAAAACTGGGTCGAAAAGTGGTCTCTACTCGATTTTACAGCAACCGGATCGAAAAATAATTTTTTGATATGAAAATCGAGATAGTGAGGGTGCAAGATGGGGCCGCGACGCTCCCCGGTCGAAGACCCATATTTATACTTTTTTTTCAATTTTTCGACGGGGGTTGAATTTTATAAAATAAACAGGTACGCGACAGGTCCGCATCGCAAACCTATTACCCCGACCTATTCCACTGAAGTTTAAATTTTTAAATCTTTTGAAGAGTATTTTAGACTTTTCTCCACCCCTTCTAGACTTAATTCACGACCTATATAAGTCGTTTTTAGCCTAAAATGAGTTTCAAAACCTATTTTAAAGTCATTTACTAAAAAACTAAGTAGAAATCTTGAGCGAAGAAGAGAAGAAAGAGCTAGGGTTCAACGGATTGAGGCTAATTTCTTGAGGAATTGATTTTCAAACTCCACACCAGGTACGTAAGGCTACCTAAAGCGTTGGATTATGTTCATCCACACGCCCTTTCTTTTACTTGAGTCAGAAATCATGAGTATAAATTGCATGTTTTAAATTCCATGGTTCTTGAGTTTTAAATTCTTGTACAAGATTGAGTTTCTTGAAAATATATGAGTCCAATTATGAGTTGCACCATTGTTACTTTGAATTATAAATGGATTTCACATGATTGATCCATAAACCGTAAACTTAGAATTTTTCCTTGCGTATTGATTAAGTTGAAATTCTGAACCCGACCTTTTGAACTAAGTAATGTGAACCCAAGGAGTATGTTTTCTTGCTGCATGTATGTTTCTTGCCTTATGTGTGTATGTAATGAGTATCCATCATTGTCGTATACGCTGAGCATGCTAATATGATATCACTTGACCGTAATTCATGAGAGTCCTGTATGATGTGGAGTAGAGTCTTAGAGTTGCATTACATGAACGACGGTCCTGAGCTATTGAGTTGTTGAGTAATTGAGTTGAGCTATTGAGAACTGAGTTGACTTATCTGAGATGAGTTGAACAGATGAGTTGAGTTAATTTTTATGAGCATGATTTAGTCTTGGAAGGAGTATTGAGCACCGAGTTGGGTGAAGAGAGTCACCCCAGAACCGTGTTGCCAGCGCAGGATAGTCATTGCAGAATAATACTGACGACTCTTGTCCCAAAACTTAGACATTCTCTTTGGATCCTAAAGAGAGAGGTAGAGGTTGAAGGCGTCCTTTTTTCATGGAAAGTTAAGGACGGGCGATGCAACGATGCCATATTCGCTGTGCATCACCAAAACTCATAGTGGTGGGAGTTATGTCGGTTAGAGAAACTTCCAAGCAACACTTGAGTTAAGCATATCCTAGTTTTCGAACTGAGTTGTATTAAACATCGAGTCTATTTTCTAAAGCATGATTTCAAACTTACAAACTTACATGATATCTTGAGTTGAGTTAAGAGATGAAGAGTTTAGTCTTGAGTCGAGTCTGTTGATGGGTTTGAGCTTCATCTATTTACTTTTAGCCCGTTTACATACCAGTACATTGCACGTACTGATGCCATTTGGCGCTGCATCGTTTCATGATGTAGATGATAGAGATAAAAGACTTCAGCAGACGCACCTTTGATGTTCAGAGTTCCTGAGTTTCAGAGATGGTGAGCCCTCCTTATCTTCGGAGTAGCCCTTTTCTTTTACTACGTATTCTACTTTTCTTGAGTTGGGTAACCATGGCCTGTCATGGTACCATTTAGATGTTAAAGTAGAGGCTTCATAGACATTGGAGTAGAGGATGTGGAGTATTGTCCCTTTTCCAACTTTTGTTTGATTGAAAAATTCTTTTTAATATATAAAGACTAAGTTATTTGATCTTTCCTTTGAGTATTTTTCTTCCGCTGTTAAGTATGAGTTGACGATGAGCCAAGTGTTTCGCCTAGGGACTAGCAATAGTCTTGAGTGTCGACCACGCAAAGGGTACCCTCTCGGGGCATGACAGAACCTATCTAAGAGTTTCTCTTTTCCAACAACAACCATTTATGAGCCGATGATTGTACAATAGTCCCGTCAATGTTGCCACAACCGTTCAATACCTTGCCAGGATAAGAACAAATCGATCCAGCATGGATCCAACAAATAATCAAGTCATATTATTTTAGGACAATAATATAGGGACATGTCCGACTTTAATGGACTCAGTCCTCAAAATAGGAACATGTCCGACTTTAACAGACTACTCAGTCCTCAAAATAAGAACTTGTCCGACTTTAACGGACTCAGGCCACTCTTACGTTTGGTGACGTAGTTATTAAGTTCGAGTTGGACTTACTCTAACTCAATTCGATGCTTGATACTCCTCCAAAGACTCAATGCTCATAAATAATCAATCTCAATCAGTCCAATCAATAGTCTCATAAGGACTCTTATCAATCTATCAATTCTATCATGATCGAGCCTTTCGACCTATCAACCATCTAATCAATTCTTAATCAGATCTTTCAAGAGGGTTTAAACAATCATGTAGGAGGACTTTTAGTTTAGAGTAATTGGTAGAGTTTAAATTTTGAAGACTCATAAGACCATCAAGTGCTATCAACCTATCATCATGCTCACGTTACAATCATAATCAACATTCTCAAAACAAGTCTCTAGACTCCATTCCTAGATTCATTCATACACTTATACTAAAACATATCTAGGATTTTTGAAAATATAAGGTTTAAAACATGTTTTAAAGAAACTAAGTTCATAAAAATAATCAGCAATGCAATGATACACAAGAATAGATTTTTCATCATCAAATTTTCAAGAAACTAACTCATGTAGACTCAACACCTTCACCTTTCAATCTTTCTCAATCAAGGGGGCACATATAAGAACAATTCCATACTTTAGTTTAATCTTACATACCTAGGATGGAAATAGACAATCAAATTTGCAAGAAATTGGTCTTAATCCTCTTGATCCCTAACCTCCTCTTTTCTCTTTAGCCCTAGTTCTTAAGATGAATTAACGTAAATAAATGAAATTCACGCTTAGAAATTAACATAGGATTGAAAAAGACTTCAAAATGATATGGTTTTAGTCTAGGATAGGTGGATAAAGACTAGAATTTCCTTACTTTTAAAACTAAACGTCAAGTACCGTGATGGAGCAAGTTCGCGACGCGGACTTGTTACACTTCAGTTCATTTTTTGATGAAAAACTTAAAACGCATTGAGAAACTATTTTTCTATAAAATAACACATAAACCACATTTGTCGAATATGTTTTATGTGTAATTTTACGTCAATCGCTTTTCGATCGATTTTCTAAACCCGTAGAAAATAATGAGACCAAAATTAAGTGCAAGTCCGCGACGTGGACATGTCATGCACTTTATGAAATTATGTTTTTTGCCTCAAAAAATTTTCTTTCGATCCGGTTGCTCTAAAAGTCTTTTAAGATCATTTTGTTCCCCATAATTTTTCATATTGGTCGCATTCCCGACCTCGAATTTGCCAAAAGAATTCGGGAAGATGCGTTACGCAAGAATCCTCATCTAAAAATATTTTGATAATTTTATCAGGTGTTACAAATTTATTTGGAATCATAAATAATTTTTGAATGGTGGACACATATAAAATATATGCTAGAGGTGTGGCATTGCCAATGTTCTAGAGGTTGTCCTTGACTGTACTATTTTTGACGTCGCAATCTTCTTTTATCTGTTGGCCCCATGCCATTTTCCTATCTTGACAAGACTTACATATTATTTATATTAGGCACAATACTCAAATTTGACCCTAAACTTGGTACCAAATTGCAAGTTGGAACTCAAACTTTCAACTTGCATAAATATGACCCCCAACTTGGTAATTCCTGAACAATTAGACATAGGTTGCTGATGTTTCACAGTGCGTGAGTTACACATTCAAATGAGGCGCGTGTATGGTCGTTTTCTGAACGCTCCAACGGAAAAAAAGGGGTAATTTGACCCTTTTGCCCCTACTACATTTCTATATATATATACTATTTATTTTCAAATTGATATACACTTTCTTCTTCTTCTTTTTATTAAAAATACACAACTATTTGCCTTTTCATTTTTTTAACACATTTTTTTTTATCTTTTTTGATAAATAATGAATTTCAATATTTTTTGGCATTGTGTAAAAAGAGCAATAATGAAGATTTCTTGGTCCGCACATAATCCGGTGGTCCGCACATAATCCGGGTCGTTGGTTTCTTGGATGTGAAGATGGTCGAGTATGATATAACAATTTTTTTGTTTAAACTTTAATAATCAAGATTCAATATTTATGGTTAATTTGTTGTTCGTAAACAGGTTGGATGTAAATTTTTTAGGTGGTGCAAAATGAATTATACTGAACATGCTAGAATTGCGATTTCGGGATTATCAAAAAGACTAAAGAAGCATGACGAAGAAAAGAAAAAGATAAGAAGGAACTATCGAGTTTTGTTGATCATTGTGATACTATGTTGGATTTATAGAGAGTTCTTTATGTAGTAATTGTTAGTATGTTAATTTTCTGAATTATTTTACTTTTCGAAATTATTTTGATTGTTATGTAGTTGTGCAAGTAATTGTTAGTATGTTAATTTTTTGAATTATTTTACTTTTCAAAATTATTTTGATTGTTACTTTTCGAAATTATTTTGATTGTTATCTCTTGTAAAATAATGCAAATCAATTTAACTTAACAAATGTTTAGCCTTGTTTTTGAATAAGTTTGTCACACTTCAATAAGCATATATATCTCAAAAATCATTAACTTAACATAGTTTAAATACCATAATGGCATCAAAGCAATTGTGCGAGCAACTAAAAATACATAAGTTGTTTATCAACATCATTGTTTTTTGTCTTGTTTTTCACCATGAAAACACATAATCAACATTGTTGGAATGTTATGTAACCCACTTGAATTTGATTTGCAATTTTTTTCGCTGTGACATTAGTTGAAGTTGGTTTCCCGTCATAGTATTCTTTCGTTTCCATTTCAAGCCAGGTGGTTTGAATCCAAGGTCAACATTTGTTTGTGATGCATCCTTTAGTAACCCACTTGAGATCACTCTTTCACTTGCTCTTCCAGGCTGCAGTATAAGTTTATATAATTTAACAAGATAGATAAAT